>CAUYTI010053589.1:0-15454 GCA_963575145.1 Galago senegalensis
GTGAAAGAGAGCTTGGTATAGGAAGCCTGGAAGGTATGTGAGTGCCACGATCAACATGGATGAGGTGTGTGCACCTAAACAGGAACCAGGAACCAAAAAACTTGGAGGCCATAGTCACAAGCAATTTTCTTAGTTTATACATTCTTCCAGCAAATGATTTTAAATTTTATTTTTTTTGTTTTTTTTTTGTTTTTTTTTTTTGAGACAGCCTCAAGCTGTTGCCCTGGGTAGAGTGCTGTGGCATTACAGCTCACAGCAACCTCCAACTCCTGGGCTCAAGCGAGTCTCCTGCCTCCGCCTCCCAAGTAGCTGGGACCACAGGCGCCCGCCACAACGCCCATCTATTTTTTGGTTGCAGCCATCGTTGTTGTTTGGCAGGCCTGTGCTGGGAATTCGAACCCGCCACCTTAGGTGTACGTGGCTGGCACCTTAGCCGGTTGAGCTATAGGCGCCGAGCCTGATTTTAAATTTTGAATTGAAAGAAGGGAAATTGTGGCCTAGTGTGGTGGCTCACTCCTATAAACTTAGCATTCTGGGAAGCTGATACAGGTGAATCACTTAAGCTCATAAGTTTGAGATCACCCTGAGCAAGAGTGAGGCCCCCATCTCTATTAAAAATGAATAACTGAGGCAAGAGGATCACTTGAGCACAAGCGTTTGAGGTTGCTTTGAGCTGTGATATCATAGCACTCTATCCAGGGTGACAAGCAAGATTCTGTTTCAAAAAAAAAAAAAAAGAAGAAGAAGGGAAATTGCATGTGCAGTTATATCAGATTTAATTGTTGCAAACTGGAAGATTGTACAGTAGGCCATCAACAAGAAGGTAGAGTGAGGGCGTAGGGCTGTGAACCAAATAGGAGAAGGCAGCAATGCTTAAACTCCCCTCACTAGGGCACCCCTACAGCAGGAAACTGGTACACAGGTCAGTGGCTCAAAAGGAGCAGGGCTCTGAACAGGAAATGGCTAAAATAGTCTTTGTTGTTATCAGAGGAAGTTGACATGATAAAGACAGGATTCTGGGAAAATGTTCCTCAAATTTTAAGGATAAATACTTTTGACCACCTCTGAAGAAGAAGCCTAGATAGTATCTTAGAATGAAAAAAGGTAAGATGGTTCAGTGCCCATAGCACAGTAGTTATAGCGCAGGCCACATGCACCAAAGCTGGAGGGTTTGAACTCAGCCCAGGCCAGCTGAACAACAATGACAACTACAACAAAAAAAGCAAGCAAACAAACAAACAAAATAAAATAGCTGGGTGTTGTGGCGGGTGCCTGTAGTCCCAGCTACCTGGGATGCTAAGGCAAGAGAATAACTTGAGCCCACGAGTTTGAGGTTGCTGTGAGCTGTGACACCATGGCACTCTACTGAGGGTGACACAGTGAGATTATATCTCAAAAATAAATAAATAGATAAATAAAATAAAATAAAATGGTAAGAGATCAAAAGGACTCAAAGAAATAATGTGTGTAGAAGTGCTTTGCTAACTGAGAAATGCTTGCTCTGATGACTAGGGCTTCACTCTACAAAAACCTTGTGAAATTATTATATTAGCCAAGAGTGTTCTTTAACTATAATCTTAATCTATGATTTTTTTTTTTGAGACAGAGATTCATTTTGTCACCCTTGATAGAGTGCTGTGGTGTCACAGCTCACAGCAATCTCCAACTCCTGGGCTTAGGCAATTCTCTTGCTTCAGCCTCCTGAGTAGCTGAGACTACAAGCCCCTGCCACAATGCCTGGCTATTTTTTTGTTGTAATTTGGCCAGGTTCCAACCCGCCACCCTTGAGATATGGGGCAGTGACCTACCCACTGAACCATAGGTGCTGCCCTTCTTTTTTTTTTTTTGAGACAGAGCCTCAAGCTGCCCTCTTGCGTAGAGAGCTGTGGCATCACAACTCATAGCAACCTCCAACTCCTGGGCTCAAGTGAGTCTCCTGCCGCAGCCTCCCAAGTAGCTGGGACCACAGGCGCCTGCCACAATGTCTATTTTTTTTTGGTTGTAGCCATCATTGTTGTTTGGCAGGCCTGGGATGGATTCAAACCCACCACCTTAGGTGTATGTGGCTGGTGCCTTAGCCACTTGAGCCACAGGCACTGAGCCAGCGCTGCCCTTCTTAATCTATGATTTTACATGTTCTATGTGGGTAGTTCTAATTTTGAACAAGTTATGGTAAAAAACCATAATCTCTTTTCTATCTGAGGCTATAATATTATCTTGACCATTTAACCAGATGGACACCTTTTAGTAGCTTTCAGGTGATCTATAAGCCAGTTATAATTAAATCAAATCATTTTGTACATTGGAGAAATAGTCTAAAAACACCAAATCAACTATGATTGGCTCAGTGACTTTTATAGTCTGAATATTTTATTTATTTTTAATTAATTAATTAATTTTGAGACAGAATCTCACTATGTTGCCCTCAGTAGAGTGCCGTGGTGTCACACCTCACAGCAACCTCAAACTATTGGGCTCATGCGATTCCCTTGCCTCAGCCTCTATCATAGCTGGGACTACCGGTGCCCGTCACAACGACTAGTTATTTTTTGGTTGCAATTATCATTGTTTTTTACCAGGCCTGGGTCACGCTCGAACTGCCAGCCTTGGTGTATGTGGCCAACGTCCTACTCACTGAGCCTAATTAATTAATTGATTGATTGATTTTTGGAGACAAAGTCTCATTTTGTCACCCTGGGTAGAGGGCTATTGTATCACAGCTTGCAGCCACTTCAAACTCTTGGGCTTAAGACTTGCCTCAGCTTCCCATGTAGGTGGAACTACAGGTGCCCGCCACAAGGCCTGGCTATTTTTAGAGATGGGGGTGGGGGGGTCTCACTCTGGCTCATACTGGTTTCCAACCTGTGAACTCAGGCAATCCACCCCCTAGACGTCCCAGAGTGGTAGGATTACAGGTATGAGCCCCTGTGCTGGCCTTTTATTTTGAAAAGAAAACAAAAAAAAATTTTTTTTTGAGACTTAGTCTCACTCTGTCGCCCTAGGTAGAGTACCATGGTGTCATTGCAGCCCACAGCAACATCAAACTCTTGGGCTCAAGCAATCCTCTTGCCTCAGCACCTGGAGTAGCTGGGACTATAGGTGCCTGCCACAATGCCCAGCTAGTTGTTTCTACTTTAGTAAAAACAGGGTCTCACTGTTGCTCACTCCCCTTGGCTTCCCAGAGTGCTAGGATTATAAGCATGAGCCACCATGCCTGGCTCCAGTTTGAATATTTTATATCACATGACCACTCATTCATTAAGTATCATCACAAGAGGCTCGGCGCCTATAGCTCAACTGGCTAAGGCGCCAGCCACGTACACCTGAGGTGGCAGGTTCGAATCCCCAGCCCGGACCCGCCAAACAACAACGACGGCTGCAACCAAAAAAAAATAGCCGGGCATTGTGGCATGTGCCTGTGGTCCCAGCTACTTGGGAGGCGGAGGCAAGAGGCTCGCTTGAGCCCAGGAGTTGGAGGTTGCTGTGAGCGTGATGCCACGGCACTCTACCCAGGGGGACAGCTTGAGGTTCTGTCTCAAAAAAAAAAAAAAAAAGTATCATCACAAGAAAAGTGCTGTGTCTATATAAGTAAGTATGTACAGTGGAACCTCTGTAAGGTGACCACCTACGGGACTATAACAAACTGGTCAACATACAGAGATGGTCAACATGAGGAACTAGGCCTACTATACTGATACCTACACGAGGTGCACATCCAGCTTAAGAAAATTAGGTCAACTTAAGGAAGTGGTCAGTGTAGAGAGATGGTCAACTATGGAAGTTCTACTGTACTTGTAACCATGTAGCAGGTAAAAGCATGGGGAGCCATTGGAAAGCTGCAGAGCACCAAAGACTTTACGAGATACATATTAAAAACAGGACTACAGGCTCGGCACCTGTGGCTCGACTGGCTGGGGCGCCAGCCATGTACACGTAGGATGGCGGGTTCGAGTCCCCAGCCTGGACCCGCCAGACAACAATGACGGCTGCAACCAAGGGATGGCCGGGCGTTGTGGCGGGTGCCTGTGGTCCCAGCTGCTTGGGAGGCGGAGGCAGGAGGCTCGCTTGAGCCCAGGAGTTGGAGGTTGCTGTGAGCTGTAGTGCCACGGCACTCTACCCAGGGGGACAGCTTGAGGCTCTGTCTCAAAAAAAAAAAGAAAAAAATAAAAAATAAAAAAAATAAAAACAGGACTACATTATATAAATCATTCTTTCTGGTGACTTCAATGTGCAAATAACGTACATCTTTTCAAAGGACAACATTTGATCTTTCTTACCTAAGATTAGCATTTGCTTTCACAAAGCGTGCTGAATTATGCTAGTTTCATGCTTGCACTTACACGCACTTACATGTCTCCTTAATGTTTGGCTCACCAGAGCCAAGAGTCAGCTTTTACCTCATGCCTCAGAGATATCAGGTTTCAACTCAATGTTGTCTGACTCTTATATACATCCCTTTGTGCCTTATTAAAATGAACACTTTCCATTTGATTTTCTCCTTGCCACTAGGTCTAGTGGTATTTCTAGTGTTTTTCTAATATTGTGAACCATAACCTGTGACCTTGAGCCCAGTTGTCTGAGGGTATATAACAACACTTGAAGCTCAGAAAAGTAGTGATCTTGACTAGATACCAGTTTATCCGTGTGATAAATGTGCCATTTCATTTTTGATGGCCTTAACTTAGCATTTATCCCTGTGGCTGGGCTTTGCACTGCATTTATAAACACACACACACACATAGCCTAGTTCTTTTTAGGCACTTCTCCAGCTGTGAGTTTAGCAAGGCTTCCTGCTAATGGGGAGACAGACAGAATTATAGCTCCAAACATTCCCCTGCCACTGATCCAGAACATGTGTTATCATATCACACACTGTAAATTGATTCCAAATTCCTGCCAAAAGGGCATGATCTGCATTCCAAATATCCCCGGCTCTGGGACAATGATTGTAAGATAGAAATATGCCAGGCTTCCCCCTTTAATTTGGTGTAAGCATGAGTTATGTTTGCTACACCGTTTTGATTCTTAGGGTTTTTCTGCAAACATAGAACACCCTATGAAATCTCAATGCTTCAGTGACAATAGACTACTTTGAGTTTCCCCAGTCCCCTCAATTGTAAATGTCTCTTCCAATCCCTTGGTGAAGGTTGGTTATCAGGAAATGGGGGAAGACAGAAGGGGGGAGCTCACATTTAAGATAATAAAGTGACTTTCATTCAACTGATGAGAGACATAAACAGTCTGACTATGCTAGTCTCATGGGAGTAGAAGTCTAGGATTTCAAATGCTGTATAAACAGTTGCAAAATCTCTGCAATTACTCTAAAATCGAGCTCCTAGCACAGATGACAGATAAGGAGTAATCATATATTTTCCATTCTATCCTATCCCATATTGGCAACTTGCGTTTACTGTCAATTTATTCCTTACCTGAAATAAGTGTGTACATTAACACAAAAACATGGGTAAAACTCATCTTTGTGACTTTTGAGAACCTAAAGTAGAAAGGGGGAGAAGAGAGACTAAGTGTCACTAGCAGCCTGGCGTTGGGGACATCTTGGGGGATGTAGGGAAGTTGATGTAATGTCCTCAGAAATTCTCAGCCCCAGAGCGTCTAAGCAGCCCCAAATTGGTCACCATGGGAATACTATTCCATTCCAGTAATCTCACCTGACAAGGCCTCCATTGTTTCTTCACGAGGTGAACATTTAGCTCATTCCATTTTTTAAAGTAATTAATTTTTTTAATTGACAAAGTTTTATATATTCATGCTGTACAACATGTTTTCGAAATATGAATGGCTAGATCAGCGGTTCTCAACCTGTGGGTTGTGACCCACAGGAACTGTATTAAAGGGTTGCAGCATTAGGAAGGTTGAGAACCACTGGGCTAGATGAAGCTAATTAACATATGTATTACATCACACACTTATTTTTGGTGGGGAGAACACTTAAATCCCATTCAGCCATTTTCAAAAATACAAAGCATATTCCTGATGTAACTCCTCTTCATTAGATCCTAAGAAATAGCAATGTATGTACACACGGGATCCTGGAGGTAGTTAATGCTTTATGATAAATTGACTAAAGCCAGAGGGCCAATTGCCAGAGCAAGTGCTCAAACTTTATAGAAACGGGTTCTGCATATTTTCAAATTAAATCTCATTACATATGTAAGAGTGCTAGTATAATGGTGGCTTGGCCTGGTTTTCCCAAATTTATTACTTAATGCTAGCTAATAAATAAATACAATCTGGCTAGATGAATAATGACCCCACACTAGTTTGAAGGTGACCTGGGATATTAATAGAGACTTGGCTCCACCAGCCTTCAAGCAGCCCACAGTCCAGGATCAGTCCGTGGTCAGCCAGCTGTGTGACTCAGGCGGGCCCCTGGTACTCTCCAGGTTGCTGGTTCCTTAACAGCAAAATGGAAACCTTGCAAGATGTTAATGTAATTTCTAGATTGTCTGCCTGATCCTGCTACTTAAAACCTTTAAGATTGAAAATATGTTTGAAGGATGAATGTATGTTATCAAATAAGGGAACTCTAAACTTGTTACATAATTCTTTAAAAGATGTGATTACGTTTTTTGGGAGAGGCAATGCATAAGAAAGAATGATTCATGTCTGTTTAACAGGCATTTTCAGGTCCTGAAAAGTCAATTTATGAACAATGGCTATAAAACTAGATTTAAATAGTATAATGAAAGTGGATTCTTCTTAAATATCAAGATGCAAGTCTATCTGTTAAAAAGTTCCTCTTCGGTCAGGAGCAGAAGTCTAGGATTTCAAATGCTATATAAACATTCCAAATATCCAGAGCTCATGCCTATAATCCTAGCATTTGGGAAGGCACATGTGGGAAGGATGGCTTGAGGCCAGGAGTTTGAGACCAGCCTGGGCAATAACCAGACACCATCACCATAACAAATAAAAAATATAGCTGAGCACTGTGGCAGATGTCTGTAGTCCCAGTTATTTGGGAGGCTGAGGCAAGAGGATAACTTGAGCCCAGGAGTTTGAGGCTGTAGTGAGCTATGATTAGGCCACTGCACTCTAGTCTGGGCAACACTTTGAGTCCCTATCTCAAAAACAAAAAGAGAAAGTCCCTCATGAGGAGTGTTCTCCCAGGTTTGTTTTCTATTTATTCTTTTACAACAGATACTATTGTCAGCATTTTGCTGTAAAAGCCACTGACTAGGCTGGGCGTATGGCTCATGCCTGTAATTCTCACACTCTGGGAGGCCGAAGAGGGTGGACTGCTTAAGTTCAAGATCAACCTGAGCAAGAGGGAGAATCTGTCTCTACTAAAAATAAAAAAAACAGCCAAGTGTAGTGGCAGGCGCCTACAGTCCCAGCCACTTGGGAGGCTGAGGCAAAAGGATCGCTTTAACCCCAGAGTCTGAGGTTGCTGTGAGCTATGACACCACAGCTCTCTACTGGGGCAACAAAGTGAGATGCTATCCCCCCCAAAAAAGAGCCACTGACTATGCAACTGGACTGATAGATCTGAGTCCCAAATCAGAATGCTGGGACTCTCCTTTCAGAGACAGGTCTGCTATAGCTGGCTGGAAGATGAGAGTGTTTTATTTATTTATTTATTTATTTAGAGACAGAGCCTCAAGCTGTTGCCCTGGCTAGAGTGCCATGGCATCACAGCTCACAGCAACCTCCAACTCCTGGGCTCAAGTTAGTCTCCTGCCTCCACCTCCCAAGTATCTGGGATTATAGGCACCCGCCACAATGCCTGGCTATTTTTTGGTTGCAGCTGTCATCGTTGTTTGGCAGGCCCAGATTCAAACCTGCCAGCTCAGGTGTATGTGGCTGGCGCCTTAGCCACTTGAACCACAGGCACCGAGCTGATGAGAGTGTTTTAGCAACTCTTTGTAGATGAGCTGGAGACATTTCTCCTGCATAACTTTGGGGAGGGTGTAGATGTTGGTGGTGTAAGTGGCAGACAGGGACAGACACAATTTTAAGTAGGGAGGTCAAGATAGGCATCAGTAAAAAGATGACATTTGTGCAGGAGTGAACCTTGCAGCTATCTGCGGGCAGAGCACTCGGGGTGGAACAAAGCCAAGTCCTTGTGGCAGGAGACCACCTGAGTAGCTGGGACTACAGGTGCGTGTCACCATGCTGAAAGCTGCACTACTTTGATGCTCTAACTCAAGCTTCCCTCTGTGCTCATGCCCCTGGGGGTTCATGTGCAGACACTTCAAGGGCTGTGGAAAAACTCCTGGATAGGCCAGACGAGGTGGCTCACACCAGCAATCCTAGCACTCTGGGAGGCTGAGGCAGGTGGATCACCTGAACAAGAGCAAGATCCTGTCTATTAAAAAACAAAACAAGCCAGAGTAAGACCTCTTTTTTTTTAGCCAGGGCTAGGTTTGAACCCACCACCTCCAGCATATGGGGCCAGCACCCCACTCCTAGCCACAGCGCCACCTGAGACCTCTTTTTTAAAAATAGCCAGGTGTTGTGGTGGGCACCTATAGTCCCAGCTATTTTTTAGGAGGCTGAGGCAAGAGAATTACTTGAGCTCAAGAGTTTGAGGCTGCTGTGAGCTATGATGCTATAGCACTCTACCTAGGGTGACAAAGTGAGCCTCTGTCTCAAAAACAAACAAAGAAATAAACAAATAAGAAATCCCAGCCAGGCACTGTGGTGGATACCTGTAGTCCTAGCTATTCAGGAGGCTGAGGCAAGAGGATTATATAGAACCCATGAGAGTTTGAGAATGCTATGAGCTGTGGCAGCAGGGCACTCTACCCAGAGCTGCAGAGTGATACTGTCTCAAAAACAAAAACAAGAACAAAACAAAACCCAAAAATCAAAAACAGAAAAGAAAAACTCCCAGATGAGCTGACTCATGCTGTTGTCTTTTCACATTTGGTACCTTATCCATTTATTTCCTATGTATTTGTTTTCATCTTTCAAGACAAAAGATGTCAACTATTCTTCCAAAAGTTTTAAAAAATTATAGCTGGGCATGGTGCCACACCTGTGGTCCAAGCTCCTCAGGAGGCTGATGTGGAAGAATTGCTTGAGCCCAGATGTTCAAGACCAGCCTGTGAAACATAGCAAGACCCTGTATCTAAAAAATAAAATTAAAACTAAGAGGCCGGGTTTGATGGCTCACAACAGTAATCTCAGCAGTTTGGGAGCCCAAGGCAGGAAGATAAATTGAGGCCAGGAGTTCACAACCAACCTAAGCAACACAACAAGACCTCATCTCTCCAAAAAAGTAGAAAAATTAGCTAGGATGGTGGCACACACCAATAGTCCCAACTACTTGGGAGGCTGAGGCAGGAGGACCATTATGCCCAGGAGTTTGAGGTTGAAATGAGTTGTGATGACACCACTACAGTCTCACTGGGATGATAGAGTTAGACCCTGTCTCAAAAAAAAAAAAAAAACACCCACCCCCCGCCACTAAATTAAGAATAATAATTATGACTGGATATGGTACCTTATGCTTGTAGCCTAGCAGTCTGGGAAGCTGAAGTGGTGGATCCCTTGAACTCAGGATTTCAAGACCAGCCTGAGCAACAGCAAGACCAGGTCTCTACTAAAAATAGAAAAATTAGCCAGGCGTTGTGGCTACCTCCTGTAGTCTCAGCCACACAGGAAGCTGAGGCAAGAGGATTGCCTGAGCTCAAGAGTTTGAGGTTGCTGTGAGCTTTGATGATGCCACAGCACTCTAGCATGGGTGACAGAGACTCTGCCTCAAAAAAAAGGAATAACAATTATAGCAATAATGACTCTATGCCAAGTAGTACATTAAGCTACCCTAAACTATGTACCAGGCAATCTCTGCCCTCAGGAGCAGCAGAGTGGTAAAACCAGATTTATAAACATATGTTATAATTACACAAGATGGTAAGTGCTACAAGACCCAGTCCTTCTTCCTGGGTGAGGCTGTCTGTAGCTCTCTCAAGAAGAGAGGATGATCTTGTCTGTGTTCCCCCATGCAGGGCTGGTCATCACCTTCTTGCCCATGTTTCCGTCAGGTAAGCTTGATCACCCTTTTTTTATCTTATGTGTCTTTGAACCCCCAGTGCCTGGTACATCTTAGGTATTTGGTGTATGTTTCAGAACCTGCTGGCATTCTCAAGAATACTGTGGGACTTTATCAAATTGAAGTGGGGATGAGCACCAGGACCAGTGCAGTAGAAAACACCTCCTAGAGTCTTTATATAAATCTAGATTAAGCATTACTTCTCTGGTGAACTTTCTAAAACATTCATTTTGTGCCTTTTCTCCTACCACCAAACCTACAGTGGCTTCCCATGCACAATAATAGGAACATAACTAGGACACTAAGTTCTGATTCCTTTATGCCCAGCCTGGTGGTGGGGAGAGAAGAATGTTGCCCCAAATTAGCCCAGAAGGCTCCTAATTTGTTCTGTTCATTAGATTCATTTAGGTTTCATTTTTTTTTTTTTTTGAGACAAAGCCTCAAGCTATCCCCCTGGGTAGAGTGCTGTGGCATTACAGCTCACAGCAACCTCCAACTCCTGGGCTCAAGCGAGTCTCTTGCCTCCGCCTCCCAAGTAGCTGGGACCACAGGCGCCCACCACAACGCCCGGCTATTTTTTTGGTTGTAGCCGTCATTGTTGTTTGGCGGGTCCAGGCTGGGGATTTGAACCCGCCACCTTAGGTGTACGTGGCTGGCGCCTTAGCCGGTTGAGCTATAGGTGCCGAGCCACACCCAGCTATTTTCAGAGGCGGGGTCTTACTCTAGCTCAGGCTGGTCTGGAACTCATGAGCTCAGGCAATCAATCCACCCACCTCAGCCTCCCAGAGTGATTGCAGGTACAAGCCATCTCACCTGGCCAGGAATGCTCCTGTTTATCTCCACAGCCCCCTCCTCACACATGTCCTAGGTCCTAAATTTATACATAGGCTCATCTGACCAAATGCACAGAGGCAACAAAGTACAGCCATTCTAGGTGGCCCTTTTTATTTCCTCCATTAGAGTATTCTCAATTTACCTTACACTCGTTCCTACAGATTTCATTTCTAACTAGATGACGTGTTAAAATTCTAATTCTGCTGGTAAAAAAAAAAAAAAAGTGTAATGTCTGTCATAGAGGGCCCCACGGGTCATGTCTGCTTCTCAGGGTTCACATGTGTGAGCCCCTGCGCCGTGCAGTGTGTAAGGTACAGGGTTCAATGGAGGCTGCCCCACAGGGCCTGTGCAGGTGCCCACTCGGGGCACCAGGCTGAGTGGGCAACACGCACCTCTGTGCTCCCAGCCAGGGCTGGGGACAAAGTGCCATCTGCTCTCCTAGTTACAGTTCCTGACCTACCCTGAGGGGACATCTTTTTCTAATTCATCCATCCAGAGGTGCATTTTTTTCTAATTCTCATAGAAATAGGCTAGAGGTGGCCCTGATTATGGCTGAGTCTCTCCACTGTCCTCCTTTTCCGGCTCACAAATCAGAGGTCAGGAGGACAGGCAGTTAACCCAGATGGAGTGAGACAGCCACGTCATATAATACGTCCCAAGCTGTTTATAGCACAAACAAACACATCACCTGCCCAGGTGAACTGCCTCTGGAAACCTGTGCTCACACACCAGATGGATTATAGTTAGAGGACAACCCTTGAAAAAATTACACTGGGGGGGCGCCTGTGGCTCAAAGGAGTAGGACACCAAACCCATATGCTGGAGGTGGCGGGTTCAAACACAGCCCCAGCCAAAAACTGCAAAAAAAAAAAAAAATTATACTGGACCTCTCCCGGCCTGCAGCCTGCCTTGGCCAAGTTAGAGACCAACATAACATGCCTACCAGCTGAACATTCCTGGTGGCTTCCTTCCAGCCCATGGCTTTTTTTCTTTTTTTTTTTGAGGCAGAGTCTCACTCTGTTACCCCAGGCTAGAGTGCTTGGCCTCAGCCTACCTCATATCAACCTCAAACTCCTAAGCTCAAGAAATCTTCTTGCCTCACCCTCCTGAGTAGCTGGGTCTACAGGCACCCACCACGACGCCCAGCTAGTTTTTCTATTTTTAGTAGAGATGAGGTCTCACTCTTCCTCAGGCTGGTCTCGAACTCTTCAGCTTGAGCAATCTACCCGCCTCAGCCTCCCTGAGGGCTAAGATTACAGGTGGGAGCCACTGTGCCTGGCTGAAAGTTCTCTTAAAAAGGTTCTATCATTTTGTGTCCTTGCAGCCTCAAAGAATCTCACCAGGCTTGTGGGCCCCACTTTCTGTCCTGCGACTCCCCTTACTTGTTCTTTCTATACCAGTGGTTCTCTACCAGGGTGATTTTGACTTGTACCACTTGACTCAGACATATGACAGTGCCTGGAGACATTTTTGGTGGTCACAATCTGGAGGAAAGAGAAGAGTCTAGGGATGCTGCTATCCTTCCTATGATGCAGAGGACCAGACCTACACAGCAAAGAACTATCCAGTCCACCACGGCAACAAAGCCAGGGCTGAGAAAATCTAAGGTTGCACACCCTTCACTTGGATCTGGCTCTTACTCTTTTTTTTTTTGAGACAGGGTTTCACTCAATAGCCCTGGGGTAGTGTGCCATGGCGTCATAGCTCACAGCAACCTCAAACTCTTGGACATGAGGGATTCTCTTGCCTCAGCCTCCTGAGTAGCTAGGACTACAGGCTCCTGCCACAACATCCACCAATTTTTTTAGAGATGGGGTCGCACTCTTGCTCAGGTAATCTGCCCATCTCAGCCTCCCAGAGTGCTGGGATTACAGATGTGAGCCATGGCACCCAGCCCTGGCGCTTACTCTCTTGACTGACACTTCAGCACCCTTGACCCTGAGCCTGATCTTAACTGGATGGAAATGTCAAGTTCCTTTTTGTTGGCTGGGCAAGGTGGCTCACACCTGTAATTCTAGCAGTTTGGGAGGGGAAGGCAGGTGGATCACCTGAGCTCAGGAGTCTGAGGCCAGTCTGAGCAAGATTGAGACCCTGTCTCTACTAAAACTAGGAAAAAAAATAAAAAAACTAGTGGGGCATTGTGGTAGGCGGCTATAGTTCCAGCTACCAGGGAGGCTGAGGTAGAAGGATTACTTGAACCTAAGAGTTTGAGGTTGCTGTGAGCTAAGATGCCCAAAGCACTCTACCCAGGGCAACAGAGTAAGACTCCTGTCTCCAAAAATAAAAAAGCTCCTGTAGTCCCAGCTACTCGGGAGGCTGAGACAGGAGGATCACTTGAGTCCGGGAGTTCTGGGCTATAGTGCACTATGCCGATGAGTATCCGCACTAAGTTCAGCATCAATACGGTGACCTCCTGGGAATGGAGGGCCACCAGGTTGCCTAAGGAGGGGTGAACCCGCCTAGGTCAGAACCAGAGCAGGTCAAAACTCCTATGATGATCAGTAGTGGGATCGAGCCGCTGCACTCCAGCTGGGCAATATAGCAAGGCCTTGTCTCAAAAAAAAAAAAAAAAAGCTTCTTTTTGTTATACATCTTGAAGCCACTACACAAAGGCCAGGCTGTCCTCACCTCTCCAGGTTCCTATAACCCCTTCCAAACCCCTGAGCTGGGTGATGACTGTAGGCCGGTCTGTATTCTTCCCACCCCCTTTCACCTCTGAAGGTCCAACCAGGCCCTTCACAACCCATTTAGCTAATG
The DNA here is from genome assembly GCA_963575145.1 of Galago senegalensis. NCBI lineage: Eukaryota > Metazoa > Chordata > Mammalia > Primates > Galagidae > Galago > Galago senegalensis. The sequence goes on from CAUYTI010053589.1 coordinate 13,610, forward strand.
TGAATGCATTCTTGCTTTTTGAATAATGTGATTTTAGATTTTTAGTTCTGTTTGTGAAGGTATAATATACAACAGAGAAAGAATCCCATACTAAACCTTTGCTCTTGCCTTTGGCTTTTTCACAGAGTGACCATGCTCCCAGACCGTTCACTAGCATCATCCTGTTTTGCTTTGTGTTGTTATATAATCCATCTCCTTCCTTGGATTTTTGGATCTCAACCCTCTTTTTTTACCGTTTGCCTCACATACAAGTGTTATTAAGTCTCATTTAAACTTGTATGATGTTTTTAAATTCTCAATACCACTTATACTTTTTTATTTTATTTAGAGACAGAGTCTCATTTCATTGCCCTAGGTAGAGTGCTGTGGCGTCCCAGCTCACAGCAACCTCCAGCTCTTGGGTTTAGCCGATTCTCTTGCCTCAGCCTCCCAAGTAGCTGGGACTACAGGCGCCTGCCACATGGGCGGCTATTTTTTTTGTTGTTATTGTTGCAGTTCAGCCAGGGCCAGGTTTGAACCCACCACCCTTGGTGTATGGGGCCAGGACCCTACCCACTGAGCCACAGGCGCCACCCAACCTATACTTCTTTAAGTAATAGATTTCATCTGTGTGGCAGGTAAAACGATATCCCCTACCCTCAAGAGGTCTATGTCCTAATCCCCAGAATGTATAAATATGTCACCTTGCACGGCAAAGGAGACTCTGCAAATGTGATGATATGGGGAGATTATTCTGGACTCTCTGGTGAGCCCAATCTAATTACATGGGTCTTTATTTTATTTTATTTTTTATTAAATCATAGCTGTGTACATTAATGTAATCATGGGGTTTTACATGGGTCTTTAAATGGGGAGAACTGGCTTGGCACCTGTGGCTCAAATGGCCAAGGCACCAGCCACATACGCCTGAGCTGGTGGGTTCAAATCCAGCCTGGGCCCACCAAACAACAATGACAGCTGCAACCAAAAAAGCCGGGTATTGTGGCGGGCTCCTGTAGTCCCAGCTACTTGGGAGGCTGAGGCAAAAGAATTGCTTATGCCCAGGAGTTGAGGTTGCTGTGAGCTCTGATGCACAGCACTCTGTCCAGGATGACAGCTTGAGGCTCTATAAATAAATAAATAAATAAAATAAAAGGGGAGAACCTCTTCCAGCTGTGATTGGAGAGGTCCAAAGATGCTGGCTTTGGGCTGGGCGAGGTGGCTCACACCTATAATCCTAGCATCTGGGAGGCTGAGGGGGGTGGATTGCTTACGCTCAGAAGTTTGAGACCAGCCTGAGCAAAAGTGAGAACCCATCTCTACTAAAAATAGAAAAACTGAGGCAAGAGGCTCTCTTTATCCAAGTTGAAGGTTGCTGTGAGCTATGACATCATAGCACTCTACCCAGGGTGACAGCTCGAAACTCTGTCTCAAAAAAGAAAAAAAGATGCTGGCTTTGAAGATGGAGGATAGAGGTGAGCTTAGGGATGTGTGTTGCCTACAAGAACCAGAAAATGAAAGGGTACGCATTCTCCCCCAGAGCCTCCAAAAAGAATGCAGGCTTGCAGGCACCTTTTTTTTTTTTTTTGAGACAGAGCCTGGGGCAGCGCCTGTGGCTCAAAGGAGTAGGACACTGTCCCCCTATGCTGGTGGTGGCAGGGTCAAATCCCGCCCTGGCCAAAAACTGCAAAAAAAAAAAAAAAATTAGAGACAGAGCCTCAAGCTGTCCCCCTGGGTAGAGTGCCATGGCATTGCAGCTCACAGCAACCTCCAACTCCTGGGCTCAAGCGAGTCTCTTGCCTCCACCTCCCAAGTAGCTGGGACCATAGGTGTCCGCCACAACGCCTGGTCATTTTTTTTTGGTTG
>CAUYTI010053590.1:0-62687 GCA_963575145.1 Galago senegalensis
ATATCAGGAACAAATTTTTTTTGAGACAGAGCCTCAAGCTGTTGCCCTGGGTAGAGTGCTGTGGCATCACAGCTCACAGCAACCTCCAACTCCTGGGCTCAAGCGAGTCTCCTGCCTCTGCCTCCCAAGTAGCTGGGACTACAGGCACCCACCACAATGCCTGGCTATTTTTTGGTTGCAGCCGTCATTGTTGTTTGGTGGGCCTGGGCTGCATTCGAACCCACCAGCTCAGGTGTATGTGGCTGGCACCTTAGCTGCTTCAGCCACAGATGCCGAGCCAGGAACAAATTTTTCTTTAGCCTGGTGGCTAGATCTAAGATGGCTTGAGCTCTCATCTCAACTTCCCCTGAAGAATTTAATGTATGTGCAACAGGTGGTACCCTTAATTGCACAGATGCCGCCTTTTTCTAGTAAGATGGAGTCTAAAGCCAGGTGGTGATCAAGGACCACATTTGCTAGAGAATCTAAGGACTGTTGTCCTGGTTTAATGAATTAACTGTTTTGTGTGGCTATATTCTGGACAGTTTTAGGTAGGTGGGTGAGTAGTGCCTCAGTGACAAAGATATTACTAAGTGAGCCCAAAGTAGACACTCCTGATAGGATACCTGTGGCTCTTAGAGCTACATTTGCCTGTTTTTTTGGTGGTATTCAGCGGCAGGGGTTTTCCATTTCTTCTTTGCATATAGGAATCAGACACGGCCAGTGTCCCTACCTTGCAAATGGTATGAAATTCATCTGTCTCGGCTCGGCGCCTGTGGCTCAAGTGGCTAAGGCGCCAGCCACATACACCTAAGGTGGCGGGTTCGAATCCAGCCCGGACCCACCAAACAACAATGATGGCTGCAACCAAAACAAAAAAAATAGCCAGGCGTTGTGGCGGGCGCCTGTGGTCCCAGCTACTTGGGAGGCTGAGGCAAGAGACTCGCTAGAGCCCAGGAGTTGGAGGTTGCTGTGAGCTGTGAAGAAGCCACAGCACTCTACCCAGAGGGATAGCTTGAGGCTCTGTCTCAAAAAAAAAAATTTATCTGTCTCTGTTTAACACGGCCCACTGTCTGAGAAGTATTTGAAACCTGTCCACAAACAAACCACCAAAGGGGTGGGGGTTTATCTGATCCAAGGATTAGATAAATTGCTCAAACAGGTTAATAGCTTCTTGCTACCTGTGTATTCAGAATAACCAGTGTCCCTGGTTATGGACAGGTGGGGTCCTGTCCCTTGCGGCTCCACTTAGTTAATGGACCTCTTTATTTCTAGCCCTTTAACAATACCCAGTCTCCTGGTTAGATGGGAGTGTCAATCTCTTTTCTCTAATATTGGGAAGGACCTGCTGTCCATAGTCTAATAAAGTTTGTTGAACGTTGCCAAGATCTATAATTTTTTTTTTCGCAGTTTTTGGCTGTGGCTGGGTTTGAACCCACCACCTCTGGCATATGGGGCTGGTGCCCTACTCCTTTGAGCCACAGGCGCTGCCTAAGATCTATAATGTTTTTAAGGGAATAACTAGCTTCAGCGCATTCTCTAATTGTCTGTCCTTGGAATGGCTAGTCAAATAAGATCTCAAAGGGGTTGAACTTTAGTGTCTTTTTTTTTTTTTTTTTGAGACAGAGCCTCAAGCTGTCCTCCTGGGTAGAGTGCTATGGCATTACAGCTCACAGCAACCTCCAACTCCTGGGGTCAAGTGAGTCTCCTGCTTCCGCCTCCCAGGTAGCTGGGACCACAGGCGCCCGCCACAACGCCCGGCTATTTTTTGGTTGCAGCCGTCATTGTTGTTTGGTGGGTCCAGGCTGGATTCGAACCCACCACCTTAGGTGTACGTGGCTGGTGCCTTAGCCGGTTGAGCTATAGGCGCCGAGCCGAGCTTTAGTGTCTTTTGGGAGCAACACAGATTCACATTAAGGTATGAAAAGATTCTGAACCTAGTCTGTCCTGATCTCCTGGCAGAACTTGGCTAAAGCCTTTTTCAGAGTCTGAGTAGTTCTTTTGACCTTGCCAGATGCCTAAGGCTGCCATGAGGTATGTCAATGGTCATCTACTCCTAGGCAGTAGTTAGCCTCTGCTTTGCTTTGGACATAAGGGTGGGCCATCATGATTTTGAAGACTCAAAGGAAGACCAAAGCGAGATATGATGTCCCTTGAAAATACTTTGCATACTTCGATTGCCTTATCTGTACGCAATGGGTAGGCCTTGACCCAGTGCATTTACCAACACCAAAAAGTATCTGTAACCTCTGCACTAATTCTTTGCTGTAAAATCCATTTGCCAGTCTTCCTTGGTTATCTTCCTCACTGCGGCACTGGTTCTAGCAATCAAGGTGGTTGGGCTCCCCCTTGTGGGTTATTCTGAATATGCAGGTAGCAAGAAGCTGTTAACCTGTTTGAGCAATTTGTCTAATTCTTGGATAGCTATCATTTTTTCTTACAAGATTTTTAAAGACTTGGTCCTCACATGGAAGGCCTGATGGAAGCTAGAGATCACTTTGTGAGATATATTAGAGGGGATGAAAGGCCTTCTCTCCTGCTCTCTCCGTCCCATTGGAGAAAAGAGTATCCCCTTTCCTTGGCCTATTCCTCCTTTTTAGAGTAATATTGGCCTTGTACTTCCAAGGGTGCAGGTAACACAGGTAGCACCATGGATACAAATTCTTTCTCTCTTGCCACCCTCTTGACCTCCTGGTCAGTCTTGTTATTTCCTGGTGCTACTCCTCCCTCCTTTTGGTGCCTTTTTCAGTGTGTGACTGAGATTTCTGCTGGTAAATACACTGCCTGTAAAAGTTTCTGAATTTCCTCTCCATGTTTGGGTGGAGAGTTCCTGGCTGAGAGCAGCCCCCTCTCCTTCCAAATATGGTCATGTGCACGGAGACTCAAAGGCATATTGACTGTCAGTGTATAGAGGGTGTACATAAAGTTTATGTGCAATTTACTATGTTAAAGTATTTTAAATTGCACTCAAACGTCATGTCCACCCTGTATTTGTATGTCCTTGGCTAATTCTTTTTCTTTTTTTTTTTTTTTTTTGAGACAGAGCCTCAAGCTGTCCCACTGGGCAGAGTGCCGTGGCATACAGCTCACAGCAACCTCCAACTCCTGGGCTCAAGCGAGTCTCTTGCCTCCACCTCCCAAGTAGCTGGGACCACAGGCGCCCACCACAATGCCCGGCTATTTTTTTTTTTTTTTTGGTTGCAGCCATCATTGTTGTTTGGCGGGTCCGGGCTGGGGATTCGAACCCGCCACCTTAGGTGTACATGGCTGGTGCCTTAGCTGGTTGAGCTATAGGTGCCGAGCCACCCTTGGCTAATTCTAATGCCCTCCTCAGGGCTATAAGCTCAGTTTTTTGAGCATATGTAGTTGGTGGTAAGGGGCTACTCTTGAGAACTTGAGTATAGGAAACTATCAACATATCTAGCCGTCTGGTATCCATCTATCACCATATTGTTACCATCGGTGAACCAAATGTCCTCTGGATCTGATAAAGGTACATCCTTTATATCTGTCCTTTCTGTTAACTCTGTTAATGTTGATTCTTCACAACTGGGATCTATAGTTTTAAGCTCCCTTTTTTCTACTGGGATACGTGTGGCCAGATTTAAGGCCACACAGGTTTCCAGAGTGACATCTGGATGTTCTAACAGGAGGGGTTGATATCTTAGCACTTGATTACTGGAAAGCCAACTTGGTGCTTTCTTGGTTAACAAGGGGGTCAGATTGTGTGGCATCCAAACCTTGGGAGTCCTGGAGAAGACCAGCTTCTGTGCTTCCTCTACCAGGCTGGCTACAGTAGCCAATACTCAGGCAGTAAGGCCAGCCTTTGGCTACAGGGTCTAGAATTTTAGAAAAATATCCCGCTGGCTTCAAATCTCCCAACTCTTGTGCTAAAGAGTGACTTTCTTTTTCTCATCAACATATACCAGGGGTCCTTAAACTTTTAAAACAGGGGACAGTTCACTGTTCCTCAGACCGTTGGAGAGCTGGACTGCAGGCCCTGGGATGAGTCAGCTGCTAAGCAGGACAGGCAGTAGTGGCAAAACATCCGGAGGGCCGGATAAATGTCCTAAGCGGGCCGCATGTGGCCTGCCGGCCATAGTTTGAGGACGCCTGAGTCATACAATTAAGGATTTGTCTAAATTAGGTACTCCTAGGGCCAGTGCATGGGTTAGAGCCTCTTTTAGGTCCTGAAAGGCTCTTTTCCTTTTCCATCCCTCATATTAAGATTTCATTTTCATTCTCTTTTAGGCCTCATATAAGGGCTTTACTGTTTCTCCAAATCAGGGAATTCAGATTCTGCAATATTCAGCTATTCCTAGAAATTCCCTTAAGTGTTTTTTTTGGTAGTTGAGGATGCCAGGGAACCACTAGCCTGTACCCTACTTGAGGATAGTTTTTGTTGTCTTGGACTTACAACAAATCCCAAGTAGGTTACCTTTGACATACATAATCAAGTCTTTTCCCTAGAAGCCTTTCTTCCCCAGAAACTCCAGAGTTGTTTTGGTACTTAAAATAGAGTCCTCATGTAGGCTGGGTGCAGGGGTTCATGCCTGTAATCCTAGCACTCTGGGAGACAAAGGCAAGAGAATCTTGAGGTCAGGAATTCGAGACCAGCCTGAGCAAGAGTGAGACTCTGTGTCTACTAAAAAAGAAAAATTAACTGTGTGTTGTAGTGGGTATCTGTAGTCCTAGCTACTTGGGAGGCTGAGGCAGGACAATTGTTTAAACCTAGGAATCTGATGTTACTCTGAGCTAGGCTGACACCATAGCACTCCAGCACAGGCAAGAATGAGACTCAAAAAAAATAGAGTGGGCTTGGTTCCGGTAGTTTAGTGGTTAGTGCACCAGCCACATACACCGGGGCTGGTGGGTTTGAATCTGGCCTAGGCCTGCTAGAACAACAACAACTACCACAAAAAAATAGCGGGGCATTGTGGTGGGCGCCTGTAGGTCCAGCTACTTGGGAGGCTGAGGCAAGAGAATCGCTTAAGCTCAAGAGTTTGAAGTTGCTGTATGCTGTGATGCCATGGCATTCTACCAAGAGTGACATAGTGAGACTTTGTCTCAAAAAAAAAAGAGTGGGTGGCACCTGTGGCTCAAAGTTGTATAGGGCCATCTCCATATACCAGAGGCGGTAGGTTCAAACCCAGCCCTGGCCAAAAATTGAAAAAAAAAAAAAAAAAACAAGAATGAGGCACAGCGCCCATAACACAGTGGTTAGGGCGCTGGCCACATATAGTGAGGCTGACAGGTTTGAACCAGTTGTTTAGCCTGGGCCAGCTAAACAACAATGACAATAGCAACAAAAAAATAGTCAGACTTTGTGGAGGGTGCCTGTAGTCCCAGCTACTTGGGAGGCTGAGGCAGGAGACTCGCTTGAGCCCAGGAGTTGGAGGTTGCTGTGAGCTGTGATGCCATGGCACTCTACCCAGGGGGACAGCTTGAGACTCTGTCTCAAAAACAAAACAAAACAAAACATAAGTACAATTTACAAATATAATATATTTTAAAAATTATGTATAGTATTATTTTATTCTTTGGCATATTTCTCATTTGAGTGATTTTTTTTTAGTAGATTGCTGTCGTTGTTTAAATGGTCATGAAATTTTTCACAAAAATTTGTTAAATTATATTTCACACACAAAATGGCTTTCAAAGTCTCAACAATTAATTATAATTTTTCTGATGTCCATACTTTATTTACCATAGAAAAAAACCGCGTTCAGTCGCAGCATTAGTTCCTGGTAAGGACAGCGCGTATCCCACAATTTTTAGTGCATTATTGTATGGAACATGGTTTGTTTCAAAATGATGAAATATTTCTAACCATTTGTTCTCTATTGTGATTTTTGCGGATGCCCAAGATTTAACCTTTTCCTTACCAATATTTTTTTTAATAATGATACCTCGTAAGTCATAAGTGTTACTTTCAAGGCCAGCGCTAGACTTTTTGTCGCCACTATAAAATATAAGTAATATGAGTACTGTCTGCTAAATTCATGAAATAAATAAATAAATTACTTACCTAAATTGTCTGAATAGCTGATTTGTTGACATCACTTGTTTAACTAGCACTAGCACGCAGCACGATGTGTATCATCGGAGAGACAGTTACAAAATGTTTTCGATGTTGCCAATGCCAAAAATGCCATTGTTCATTAAGTCCAAACAATGGTGGTTGAATTCTAACAACTTATCAACAATGCGAACTTTGATAAGCAGTTCTTGACAATCAGTTCTCAACAATTATTTGTTATTATTAAAGTTTAACATTATAAAATTAACAAAAATAATATAAAACTCATATCCTGGTGAAATAGACACATGGCAGCTGAAAACCGTATATTCCCTTCCCGTTCTTCCACCGTTCCCTAGCTTGTCGTGCATTCTTTCCAAAAATCGGGACTTTTAAAAAATGCTGCAGGTTGCCAGACAAATTGTTAAAAATCAGGACTATCCCCCCAAAAGTGGGATGTCTGGTCACCTTACCAACCTGAGCAAGTGTTAATAGCCAGGTGTTGTGGGGCACCCATAGTCCTAGCTACTTAGGAGGCTGAGGCAAGAGATCACTTGAGCCCAAGAGTTTGAGGTTGTTGTGAGCTATGATGCAAAGTGAGATTCCATCTCAGAAAACAAAGCAAAACAAAACAAAAATCTGGGCAGCACCTGTGGCTCAACAGGTAGGGCGTTGGCCCCATATGCTAGAGGTGGCGGGTTCAAACCCAGTCCCAGCCAAAAAAAAACCCAACATTCAAAACAAAACAAAAACCCAAAACATAAAAATTAAAATAGAAAAAGCAGCTTTCCACCCTGCTCAGGGAGGGCCGATACGGCATTGGTCTGGATTCTCACCGTAACTTCAAGGGAAATTTTCACAGTGTCTGGAGCCCTTGATGTCCTGCGAATGAAGGAGGAGGCTGTCCTCAATTTCCTTGCAGCAGGAACCCACTTAGGTGGTATCAACCTTGACTTCCAAATGGAACAGTACATCTACAAAAGGAAAAGTGATGGCATCTACATAATAAATCTGAAGAGGACCTGGGAAAAACTTCTGTTGGCAGCTTGGGCCATTGTTGCCATTGAAAACCCTGCTGATGTCAGTGTCATATCCTCCAGGAATACTGGCCAGCGAGCTGTGCTGAAGTTTGCTGCTGCCACTGGAGCCACTCCTATTGCTGGCTGCTTCACTCCTGGAACATTCACTAACCAGGTCCAGGCAGACTTCCAGGAGCCTCGTCTTCTAGTGGTTACTGATCCCAGGGCTAACCATCAGCCTCTCACAGAGGCGTCTTATATTAACCTGCCTACCATTGCTCTGTGTAACGCAGATTCTCCTCTGCGTTATGTGGATGTCATCGTCCCATGCAAGAACAGGCGAGCTCCCTCAGTAGGTCTCATGTGTGGATGCTGGCCCTGGAAGTTCTCTGCTTGCGTGGCACCCTCTCCTGTGAACACCCGTGGAGGTCATGCCTAATCTTTACTTCTACAGAGATCCTGAAGAGATTAAAAGGAAGAGTAGGCTGCTGCTGAGAGAGCTGTGACCAAGGAAGAATTTCAGGGTGAATGGACTACTCCAGCTCCTGAGTTTACTGCAGGCTGGTCTGAAGGCTGCAGGTGCCCTCTGTGCCTACTCAGCAGGTCCCCACTGAAGACTGGAGTGCCCAGCCTGCCCCTGAAGACTGGTCTGCAGCTCCCACTGCTCAGGCCACTGAATGGGTAGGAACAACCACTGAGTGGTCTTAAGCTGTTCTTCCACAGGGTCTTAAATGAGATGGAAATAAAGTTGGAGGAAAATAAAAACCAGTTTAAAAAAAATTAGAAAAACCAGCTAGGCTTGTGGTGACACCTGTAGTTCCAGCTACTCAAGAGGCTGAGGAAAGAGGATAGCTTGAGCCCAAGAGTTTCACGTTACTGTGAGCTGCTATATCATAGCACTCTACTGAGGGTGACAAAGTGAGACTCTGTCTCCAAAAAACCCCTGAAAAACCAAAAAACATAAAACACAAAATCATGTAGTTGCCATTCACTTTTTTTTTCTCAAGATAGAATGTGTGTGTGTGTGTGTTTGCATTTCTCCAGTCCAGTGAATATGTCTGGAATTGCTGAGTTATAGGTTAGATAGATTTTCAATTTCACTAGATAATCCCCCAATTTACACCCATGCACCCATTTGTACTCCCACCACATCCTTGATGACACTTGGTCTTTGATTGTTAAACTCCTTGTTTTTGTTCATATGTAAATAATTTAATTTCATCTTAGTTTTTGGAGAATAGTTTTGTGGGGCACATATTTCTAGGCTGATGTTTATTTTTCCTGGCTGGGCCAGTGGAATACAGGGCCTCTTCTCTCTTCCTCTCCCTCTTCTGTCCCAGCTCCTGCAGAGGGACATGGGGCCCCCTTTCCCTCCTCAGGGGCCCTGGGCATGGCTGTGGGCCAGGGAAGGAGGAGGGGAGTATCTGATCAGATGTCAGGTGGTGGTGAAGTTGGCACTAGATGTGGCTGGGACATTTTGTATCCTTAAGTCACCAGAAAACCCCAGGACCTTCTAAGGTCTGTGTTAAGGGATATTAAGAGGATGAAGTCTGGATTTGAGGGGAAGCAAATCAAAGAGTTTTGTGTTAAAGCCCTGCTGAGCCGACATGGTCCTCAGGGACAAGTTACTGGCAAAGCCCTCTTGAAGACAGGGCCAGTGGTTTCTCCTCACACTGATTTCGTGCCCCCAAGTGTTTAGCTCAGCATAGAGCTTTAGAGGGTGGTGGCACAAGGTATTGGGGGTGAAACCCCTGAAGGAAGCTAAGCCCCTACTCTTGCCAGGCAAGGTACAGGCAATACTGATGCTCAGGAGGCTTTCCCCTGGGCTGCCAACCTCATAAGACATACAGTTTAGGGCACTGCCACGCAGGAAGGCCTACCTGGGGACTGAGGGGGAAAGTTAGGCTGTTGAACTAAATCAGCTAGGCAAGAGCCAGTTACCAACCCTCCCGCCTTCTCTTCCTCCCTAGGGCTTAGGCTCAGGCCAGGGTCAGCTGACAGTGAAAGATCTTTGGAGACCCACAGGAGCAAAGCCCATAACTTAGAATAGCAGGAGGCCCAGCCCAGGACAAAGAGGATGCTGGGTCCCCCTGGTGGCTCTCAACCCAGGCCTGGCATAGGGCACAGGGTCAGTGGGCAGCAGTGTGGGCTGCTGTAGGCAACAGGGCCTCAGAGGAGGCAGCTGTGTGGGTTGGGGACAGAGGCCATGCCTGAGACCAGCTGAGGAAACCAGGTCAGAATCAAAGAGCCAGGATCACAAGGGGCTCCTGCCAATGTCAGGCATTTCTCTAGGGCTGGGACCCAGCAGGGCCACCACCTGGCCTGACGCTAGGATGCTGCCTCTGGCCACTCTCTCTCTCAGTGCATTTTCCCTATCACTGCTTTTGAAAGGCCTTTTATTCATTTTTTAAAAAAATTTGCTTAAATTTAAGGGGTTTAAGTGCAATTTTGTTACATGGGTATATTGTGTATGGTAAGTCTGGGCTTTTGGCACATCCATCACCCCAACATTGTGCCTGTTAAGTAATCTTGCATCACCTCAAGGCCCTGAGTCCCCACTGCCCGTCATTCCACACTCTCTGATCACGTGCACACACTGTTTAGTTCCCACTTATTAGTGAGAGCATGTGGGATTTGATTTTCTGTTACTGAGTTGTTTCCCTTAAGATCATGGTGTAAGGTCTTTTAATTTAAGCCTCCAGGGCGCTAATGATGAAGGTGGCCCCTTTCCAGGGGCTGTGCACACATTCCAGAGATAACCTCAGTCTAAGTCTCTTCTTGCACATAAAAGGGCAATAGTATGTTTACCTGAGAGAGCTTTCGTAATGAAATAGTGTGAAAGGTCTGGCACAGAGAGCCTAGACACAGTAGGTGCTCAATAAAGATAGGTTGTTATTCCACACACACACCCCACCCCCGCGCCTAGGTGCGTATCTTCACAAGGGTTTCCAGTACCAGAGCAAAGAAGGAAAAGGAGGGAAGGAGAAACCGAGCTGAGCCGACCAGCTCAGGGTGTTGGAGCGCCCTCTGCTGGCCAATAGTGGTCAAAAGCTGAGTGACAAACTTCATCAAAGTCCTCCAGGACCTAGGGCAGGGGTAGTGGGGTGGGGAGTGGGCAGCAGAGGACTGAGCTGTCCTGTTCCTCTTCCTGAGACCCTTGTTTCCTTGGGAGGAGGGAACAGCTTCTGTCACTGTGAGGAAGGGTATCAGTAGCCATCTATGCAAATCTGGTACGTCAGTCTCCCCAATCTCACACCCTTGCACTGTGAGGGTCTTCTGGCTGCCAACACTTGTGGCAAGGGTGCCTAAAAGGAGGCTCAGCACAGGCCTGGAGTGTGGAGAGACCAAGTCACCTGATATCAAGCCTGTGATTCCCCTCTCCAGCCTTGACATGCCCCCCACCCCCATCCAGTAGCTGCCCAGCGGACAATTCTTCATGATTATAGAGTGGGTCACCTTCAGCCTCTCACTCCTCCTCACAGTGGCCCATGAGGGAGAGATTTCCATTTCCTCTTGACAGTTACTTTTCAGGGAGGGTAAGAGTCTTGGCCGAGGCCAGGCTTTGTGTTGCCTCAGACCCAGGGCTCCAAGTCCCCTGTGTTCTTTATGTTGCCTCTCCCAGGATGGTAGTAATTTGGTTCCTTGTTACCTGATGCTTGAGTTGCCCTGCAGCACCTGTGACAAGAGGCCATGCAGTGAGGCTGGTCTTTCAGCACATACTTTGGGTGGCAGGGACCTCACTGCTCACGAGGCAGCCAGTCCTACTATGTCCAGCTGCTTCAGACTCCTGGTCTTGGATTCAGCATCTGGAAAACCTGGCTCTCTCTGTGGTTTCTCTCACTGGGCCGAGTTCTCCCCCTGGAGCTGTGGAATGTGACTATTCAACCTGCCACCTGGGGATATTTGAAGATATTTGTTGGGGTAATGTCTTTCCCTGTCTTTCCCTGTCAGAGCCCCAATCCTGCTCCTTCCTCTATGTTTCCAACATCAACCAACTTTGGCATCATTGGCTTAGCCCCACACTTTCTAGACTGGGGTCCACCCTGAGCCTGCCCTGTTTTGCCCTAAGTTGGGTGGATTCTTACCGTGTGGTCTCTGTAATCTCTTCCTTCACCCCTGCTCCTGTGCCTGTGCTCAGTGTGACTCAGCCTTTTGGATCACCCCACAGCCTCCTAATGGGCCTCCCTGCCTCTAGCTTTGGCCCCTTGGACCCATTCTCTATTCTACCTCCCAGATGATTTTCCTAAAAAGTCTTGTCAACAGCTCCATTACCTTGTGGTAAGTCCCAGCTCCTTAACATGACAAAGGAGTTGCCACAGTCCATCCTGGACTTTGAGGCTGGGTGAATTACTCTTCCCAGCTGCAGGGTTTGGGCTTTTGGTCTCTTTGCTTCACAAATGTGTGAGGATTTGGGATGGAAGAACCAAGAGGCCAGGGAGGGACACAGGGGACCATGATTGGGGTGGGGAGGGACATGGCCAGGCCTTGGGAAGAAAGCTCATTTTTCCCTCCATCCCTGTGTATGGGCAGATTTTCCTTCCCTGTCAGGTCACAGGGTAGTGAACACCCCAGCTTATGAATTACAGTACAGGCTCAGGAACACTGAGAGAGTCAGTCTGTCTCTTTCTCTTATCTAAGTTTCTGAGAGAGAACAGCAGGCTGATTTGAGACCATTGCTATGTGGAGTGGAGCAGGTGAGAAAACCCAGGAGTGCCCACCATGCAGAACTGACTGCGGTCTCGATGGCCCAGCCCTTAGTACCCACCTGGGCAACTCCGTTCATCCCTGCCATGTGGCTTCCCTGACTTCACCCGGATCTGAGCCTTGTGCTTCTCTGGGTTTACCCTGTGTAGTGAACAATGTCTATTCAGAATCCCCCCTCTCTTAGCTTTTCTTCCTCCATAACATACATAGTAGCCACTTTCTGGCCAGGTTGACTGGTTTGGGATAAGAGAATAATTTCCCTCCATATAGATTCTTTTGAAACTGGGATTCTAAAAGTAATGTTCAATACCTTTCTTAGGTGGAATACATCAAGAATTAAAACTCAGAAGCTCTTGGAGGCCATGTGTATAAGACATCTGTGGTTTCTTTCCTTATCTTCAAGTGATATCCTCCCACTTTTCTTTTGGGAAGTGTCCTTCATACCTTCCCTCTCTGATAGGACTGACAGACACAGGGGTGGGCCCATCAACTATACTGGGCCAATCAGATTCTCTTCAGGAGTTTGGAACCTGTGCAAAAATATACAACGAGATAAGGTGATTGGGGCTCAACTACCTTGCAATTTCTAAAGTTGTAATGTTGAAAGAGTAGTGCAATGAACATTCTTATTCACTTAGATTCACCATAATATTTGCTTAAATACACTCAAACTTTTTTCCTTAGTTGTTTGTAACACTTCATCCCTAAGTCGTTCCACGTATTCTCCTGAGAATGAGGATATCCTTTTTCAGAACCATAATACCACTATCACATTATCCAATTATCTATTGTTGCACAATGAATCATCTCAAAACTAACTTAATGGTGGCCGGGCACGGTGGCTCATGCCTGTAAGCCTAACATTCTGGGAGGCTAAGGAGGTGGAATGCTTGCACTCATGAGTTTGAGACCAGCCTGAGCAAAAGTGAGACCCTGTCTCTACTACAAATAGAAAAACTGAGGCAAGAGGATCATTTGAGCCCAAGAGTCTGAGGTTGCTGTGAGCTACGATGCCACAGCACTCTACCCAGGGTGACAGCTTGAGACTGTCTCAAAAACAATACATAACAAAACTAAAACTAACTTAGTGGCTACAAACAATAACAATTATATTTTGGGCTGAATGAGATGGCTCACCCCTGTAATCCTAGCACTCGGGGAGACTGAGGTGGGTGGATTGTCCTGAACTTACAGGTTCTAGACCAGACTGAGTAAGAGTGAGACCCTGTCTCTAAAAATAGCCGTGCGTTGTGGTGAGTGCCTGTAGTCCCAGCTACTAGGGAGGCTGAAGCAAGAGAATCGCTTGAGGCCAAGAGTTTGAAGTTTCTGTGAGCTATGATGCCATGGCATTCTACTGAGGGTGACAAAGTGAAACTCTCAAACAAAACAAAACAAAACAGAAAACAATTCTATTTTAGTTCTGTGACTGACCGGGTTTAGCTGGGTGGCTCTTGCTGATGGTCTCTCTGATGGTTGTAGTGCAATTGTGGCAGAAGTTAGAGCCATCTCAAAGTTTCCTTCATTCACATGTCTGGTGGTTGACACTGCCTGCTGACTGGACCTCAGCTGGGCTGTTGGCTAGAGCACCTATGAGTTGCCTTTTCATGTGGCCTGGACTTCCTCACAGCATGGGAGCTAGGTTCCAAGAGTCAGAGTCTCAATAGGCAGAAAGCAGAAGATGCTGGGTTCTGTAGGCCTGGCCCCAAACTCTGGCACAGCTTCACTTCTTTTTTTTTTTTTTTTATGAGACAGAGTCTCACTATGTCACCCGCGATAGAATGCTGTGACGTCACAGCTCACAGCAACCTCAAACTCTTGGGCTTAAGCGATTCTTTTGCCTTAGCCTCCCTAGTAGCTGGGGCTACAGGCTCCCGCACAATCCCTGGCTATTATCTTTTTTTTTGTTTAGCAGTCCGGTGCATGTGGCCAGCGCCCTAACCACTGAGCATGGATGCTGAGCCTTCACTTCTGTCCTATTCTATCAGTTAAGCAGTCACAGAGCCCAGATTCAGGGACATAGCCCTATCTTTTGATTGGAGGAGTTCAAAGAATTTGGAGGCTATGTTTTAAAACTACTACACACAGGCTGGGCTCAGTGGCTCACACCAGTAATCCTAGCGCTCTGGAAGGCTGAGGTGGGTGGATTGCCCTGAGCTCACAGGTTTGAGACCAGCCTCAGGCAGAGTGAGGCCCCATCTCTCAAAATAGCCAGGTGGTGGGCACCTGTAGTCCCAGCTACTCAGGAAGTTGAGGCAAGAGAATCACTTGAACCCAAGAGTTTGAGGTTGCTGTGAGCTATGACGCCATGGCGCTCTCTGAGATTGACAGAATGAGACTGTCTCAAACAAAAACAAAAACAAAACCACACACTCCATAAATTTAATGATGATTTTACTTAATATTTATTAAGTAAAACATAGTCCATGTTTAAATTTGCCCCAATAATGTCCTTTATAACTATTCCTTTAATTTTTTAGGTTTTTTTTTTTTTTTTTTGAGAGACAGAGCCTCAAGCTGTCCCCCTGGGTAGAGTGCTGTGGCATTACAGCTCACAGCAACCTCCAACTCCTGGGCTCAAGCGAGTCTCTTGCCTCCGCGTCCCAAGTAGCTGGGACCACAGGTGCCCGCCACAAAGCCCAGCTATTTTTTGGTTGTAGCCGTCATTGTTGTTTGGCGGGTCCGGGCTGGGGATTCGAAGCCGCCACCTTAGGTGTACTTGGCTGGTGCCTTAGCCGGTTGAGCTATAGGCGCCGAGCCAAGATTCCAATCTTAAACCCACAGTTGGAGGTGTGAGCACATCTAAATTGTCCCCCCACACTGATTGACTCCCATATCTCTTTTTGTTTTCACTGCCCTTCAATGATGTTATCCCAGCTCTACCACAAACTGTTCTAGCTATTTGCCTTTAGGCAAGCCATTCACCTCTCTAAACTTCAGTTTTCTTTTCTCCTCAATAAATAGGACTGATGACTCCTACACGGACAGGTTGGTGGTGAGGATTAACTGGCATGGCTTAGGCAGAGCGTTTAGTGCCTTGCAAGTAGCGAGCTCTCCGCAAGGCTGCCCAGGAGGTTTTTGTCTCATCACCAAGCTTCCCTTTGTTATTCACTTGTCCGCTCCCTCTCGGTCCCTCCCTCCCGCTCCTGCGCGCTTCACATCTGCCCACCAGGGGGCCCCACGCGCCACACAGTCTGTCCTTGCCGTCCTGGCCGTGCAGGCAGCCAGCCCCCGAGCCTGCTGCTTCTTATGACAGCTCGGTCACCTCTCCACCCGTGCTGCCTCTTCGCTGCGAACATCTCAGCCCCGTGCCCCCAGCACTTCTTTCACTCTGTAAATATTTGCTGAGCGCCTACTATATGCCAGACTTCGTGGTAGGTGCTGAGGATACAGGGGAAAGATCAGGTAGCTCTGCCTTCAAGGAGAAATGGCAGAGGGGTCAAGCGACAGAAGGACCCCTGACTCGGGCTTAGGGGTTGGGAAGTCCGAGGTCAGATCTCCGTTTAGAACTAGCCCTCTGGCTGGAAAATGGATGGGTATTCCTCCATGTCAGCCCCTCTAAATACCTTAGCTCCTCATATGCCCTATTCCCTACCTCCCCTGAATTTCTCAGCTCAGCTCTTCATCCCCAGTGCCTGGGACCTTATTCAGACACCTCAACTCCTCACCCCCAAATCCTACAGCTCTCACCCCAAACAGCCTTTGTCTCTCACTCCAAAATCTCAGTTCCTTGTGCTCAAGTCCTCACCTTAAACTCCTCAGCTCTGTCTTTAAAAAATATTATAGTTACCAATTTAATACGGGGCTTAGCCCTTTTTACAGCTCTTAGACACAGGAGGGATGGGAAAACACTACCACTGAGGACAGTGGCTTGGCTGGGAGCAGTTCTCCCCAAGGATGGGGCCTACCAACTTTACTGTGCATGGTAGAGGTTTCAAAAAGCCCACTGGCTTTTCCTAATGTGTCTTCCAGGTGAGGAAGAGGCTTCCCTCACTCCTTCTCAGTTTGAGGACTGCTTATTTATTTATTTAGACAGAGTCTCACTCTGTGACCCTGGGGTTAAGTGCTATGGCATCATTATAGCTCACAGCAACCTCAAACTCTTGGGCTCAAGAGATCCTCATGAGCTTGGCGCTTGTAGCTCCAAGCGGTTAAGGCAGCAGCCACGTACACCAGAGCTAGTGGGTTCAAATCCAGCCCGGGCCTGCCAAACAACAATGACAACTACAACCAAAACGTAGCTGGGCATTGTGGAGGGCGCTTGTAGTTCCAGCCACTTGGGAGACTGAGGCAAGAGAATTGCTTAAGCCCAGGAGTTGCAGGTTGCTGTGAGTTGTGATTCCAAGGCACTCTACACAGGGTGACAACTTGAAGCTCTGTCTCAAAAAAAAAAAAAAAAAAAAAAGAGCAATCCTCATGCTTCAGCTTCCCAAGTAGCTTGGATTATAAGAGCCTGCCACAATACCTGGCTGGTTTTCCTATTTTTAGTAGAGACAGGGTCTCACTCTTGCTCAGGCTGGTCCTGAACTGTAGCAATCCACCCTCCTTGGCCTCCCAGAGTGGAAGATTGCTTATTTAAATGGTTTTATTTGTCTTTCTCACTTTCCCTTATCCCCATTATTTCTTCTCTCAAGTTTCAAATGCCTCACCACTAATAATTTTCTCAGAGTTCCTTGGAAAAAAGCCATAAAATAACCTCATCACTCCTCATTCTCCAAAGCTAGTCGTAGAATCTTAAAGTTGGGGGGAACCCCAGTGGATATCAAACTTCTTTTTAGCCAAGGACTCTTAACTTTAAATCATATGGAACCCCAATATACATGGTGAACAGCAACTGGGACCTGGCCGTGTAACCCCTAAGATTCTGTCAAACATGGATTGAAAACCTCTTGTGGATACAAGACCTCAGAGGTTTCAGAGATAAAGATCAGCCAGGGGGGCACCTCTGGTGATTATCAGGGCATTGCATCGATTTCCTGTGTCATTCCCTGTTCTCTGAGCTCTGGGCACAGCTTGAGTGCTGGCACTGCCCAGGGGAGCGGCTGCAACCGGAACAGCAAAGCCTGACGACCCCCTGAGGTTGCCATAGATACTGATGCATAGGGAGCTGGTGAGCTTCTTATTATTTGTCTGTATCTTCCCTCTAATTGCTGCAGGGTAGCTGGAGGTTGTGTGGGTGCTACAGCAATGGAGATTGAGGAGGGTAGGTGCTTGTATGTGCCCACGAAGTGTCCACAAGCTCTAAATTGCCACTGTGGACGCTTCAGAATCTGTGCCATTGAGAGGAATCGTGACAGAGGAAGGAAGAAGTGATATAGAGATAGAAAGGAAAAAAGAGAGAATGGATTGAATTTCCTTCTGTGCAAATTCTGATTTTCCAGTTTATTTGGATGTTTTGCAAAGTAAAGGGCAGTGCCAAGCCCATAGTAGGCAGTTGATAAATATTTGTTGAAAGCCGGCTGGCTCCACTTACACGGTGCTGTGAGTCACCCTAAGGATTCACCCCAATAGTTTTCTCATCACTCTTCCTTTTACCTAGAGACACAATGTAAAATGCTTTATATGGTTAACCTGAAACACCCAGTGTAGAACTTTCACCCTCAGCCATGAAGATTTGCCTCTTACTGCAGGTACCTGAGATCGATCAGGGATGTTGTCTTGTTTTTACGTTTGCCCTGGGATCTCCTAGGGGATGCTACGGCAGCCTTCGTCTGTGCTTGTTCTGACCTTTCTGGTCTCCTCATTCCATCTTATGTTAATGAATATAAAGTTTCAAGTATCAGTCTGGAGGTCAGGAACCAAGTCGCCCTGAGCACCAGAGAAGGACACATTAATGATCAACTGATATTCGGCCCCCATTTCCAGAGTGCAGGCTAGCTGCTGCTTCTGCCTTTGAAGTGGATAACAGAAACTCAACACTTATTGACATCCCCATGTATACAATCTCATTGCCCTACCCACACCGGGACGTGGGACTTGGCTCTTTCTTGTGTACTGTGCATAGGAAGTGGCCTTACTCTCCACTGCTTTACTTCCTGTTGTCCTGGGGAGGAGTAAGGCATGAGGCTCTGTCACCTTTACCCTTTTCCTTGGCTCTCTCTGCCTTCCTCCCAAGCAATCTACTAATGCAGCAGTTCTCAACCTGTGGGTCGCAACCCACAGGAACTGTATTAAAGGGTCACAGCATTAGGAAGGTTGAGAACCACTGCGCTGATGCCTTCCTCTTGTGCTCAGCTCCCTCTTGTTTCCTAATTGCCCTCACTGGGCAGTCTGATTTTCAGAACAGCTTCTAGGCTATCACAGAAGGACTGGAGGGGAGCCCTACCTGATAGCTTGGCTCCTCCCACCTCTCAAGGACCAGGCCTGGGAGGCTGGGACACATCTCAGCCTCTCAACTGTCTCTGGCAGAGTGAACCTGCTGACAATGGAGGCCCAACTCCCAGTGGATGTCCTGCTGTAATCAAGACTAAGCTGCAGCATTTGGCTAAGCTCCACCTTGCCCAGTTGAGGCTCCAACTCCAGGTACAGCTGCCCAGGCAGGTAGGGAGCCTGCCTAGCCTGTTTGTTCTCTATAAAGACAGTTATATGTCTCTGTCCACACCAATCTATTAAGATGGGGTCAGAAGAGGAGGTGGTAACTTCCTTTGCCAATTGTGCAAATATTTATTGAGAGCTTGGTGCTGAGTATACAATGGTGAACAGAAGGCCAGGTGTAGTGCCTCACGTCTGTAATCCTAGCACTCTGGGAGGCTGAGGTGGGTGGATTGCCTGAGCTCATAGGTTCAAGACCAGCCTGAGCAAGTGGAGACCCCATCTCTAAAAAAAATGGCCAGGTGTTGTGTCGGGTGCCTGTAGTCCTAGCTACTCAGGAGGCTGAGGCAAGAGAATCACTTGAACCCAAGAGTTTGAGGCTACTGTGAGCTATGACACCATGGCAGTCTACTGAGGGTGACAGAGTGAGACTTGTCTCAAACAAACAAACAAAAAAACAACCAATGGTCAACAAAGGAGGCAGGAGCCCTGCCCTGTTGAAGCCTATAATTTAGTGGGAAGGCAAATATTAAATAAATAATAACAGCAAACATAATTCTGAGTAGGTACCAGGTACCATTTAAGTACTTAATGTGATTTACCCCCATATAATGCTCACAAGCCTGCACAGTAGATAACACTATTATTCCCAGTTTTCAGACTAGGTAACTGAGGCAAATTATTTACCCAAGGTCACACAGCTGGTTAGTAAGTTGCCCAGAAATCCAAGCCCGGTAGTTTAATTCCAGAGTTCTTTTTTTCTGCTCTTTTTTTTTTTTTTTTAAAAGACAGAGTCTCACTTTGTTGCCCAGGCTAGAGTGCCATGGCATCAACCTAATTCACAGCAACCTCAGACTCATAGGTTCAAGTGACCCTACTGTCTCAGCCTCCCATACAGTAGCTGGAACTACTGGCACCTGCCACAACACCCTGCTAATTTTAGAGATGGGGTCTCCATCTTGCTCAGGCCAGTCTTCAAGGGATCCTCCTGGCTTGGCCTCCCAGAGTGCTAGAATTACATAGGTGTGAGCCACTACATCCTGCCCCAGAGTTCACTCTTTATTTAGCTATGCTGTTACAAACTTTCATACCAGTAAATATACCATTACAAAATGTGCTAAGTGCCATGAAATGAAAGTACAGGGTGCCCTCCAAGAAAATGGGGGATGTTTTCTCTTTCTTTCCACTTGCTCTTCTAATTTCCAGTGCACAAAGCCTTTTCAAATCACTCACAGTTCATCCATTTCCTTACTGGCCTGAGAGAGAACATTTTCTCACCTCTCAGGTTGAAATACAGGAAAGCAAAGTTCCACCTGTATCCTTGTCCCTGGCCTGGTCTCCCTGATCAAACTCCGCCTGAAGGTTCCCCCCTCCCCCATAAGGGCCCTGATGCTTGCCCAAGTCTAAACTGTCATCTCCCAAAGGGAAGCTGTTGGCAGCTAGCTCTGCACTGGCTGGGGTGGGGCACCGCCTAAGCGTGCAGTCTGACACAGGTTCCTTGACCTTGGCCCTCTCTCTACAAGGTGTGAACCAGGTTGTAGGGCCCTTCCAGGGAGTTCGGTGGTCTAGACCCCCTACACCATTCTTGACACACACACACCCTCGCACAAACATTCCCGAGCCCTTGCGGAGTCCGACTCCCTGCTCGCCCTTGTGGGACAAGCGCGCAAGCCGCGCGCGAACCTTTCAGCTCTGTCCAGCCGGGGCGGCAGCCCAGAGTTGGACACCTCTCCCCTTGACTCCTCTACTAGCCCGGTCCAGCCCGGGCGGCTCCCGCGGTGGGGCGGGGCCGGCGGCGGGAGGCCCCTCCCCGGGGGCGGTCCGGGGGCCGGGCGGGGGGCCGGCAGGGCTGGGGGCGGGGCAGGCGGGCGGGCGCGGGGGTGTCCCTCCCTCCCTCGCTCTCCCCGGTAAAGTCTCGCGGTGCTGCCGGGCTCAGCCCCGTCTCCTCCTCTTGCTCCCTCGGCCGGGCGGCGGTGACTGTGCACCGACGTCGGCGCGGGCTGCACCGCCGCGTCCGCACGCCCGCCCGCCAGCATGGCCACCACCGCCACCTGCACCCGCTTCACCGACGACTACCAGCTCTTCGAGGAGCTCGGCAAGTACGGCCAACCCGCCGCCCGTCACGGCCCCGCACCCTGCCCCTGCCGCCTGGGCGCTATGCGGTTCCTCGCCCCGCCCCCCGGCCCTGCACCGGCCGCTGCAGCGCCCCCTCGTCCCGCCCCACCCCCAGCCTTTCCCGCCAGCCGCCTTCGGGGGCCCCCTCGTCCCCAGCTCCCGGTTCTGCAGCCCCCTCCGCGCCCTGCAGCAGCTGCCCGGGCTGCTGCACCCCTCGCTGCCGCTGGCACTGCAGCCCGCGGACCGCTCCTGGGCGCCCTCCAGCCCCGCCCCTCCTGCACCTCTCTGGAGCCCCTCTCCCTGGCTGACCCCTCTTTCCCGCTGCCCCTCCCCGCCCGGTTCTGGAGCTCACTCTGCACACTAAACCCAGGTCCCACGCGCTTGGCACTCAGACCCTCCCCAGCCCTGCAGCTCCAACCCCCGCTGCGGTGCCCGGGTGTGGGGGGGATGTTCGGTCCCGGCCCCGCCCCCCGCTAGTGCCGCTTCCAGGGTCCGTGCCCCTGTGCTGGGCAGTGCTGCGGCACCCCCGTCCCCTCCCCCCCATCCCTGCAGTGGTCCCGGGAGCCGGGCGCCGCAGCCGCAGCATCCCCCTCCCCTCCGCACTGAGCTGGCCGCTGCAGCAGCCCTGGCCCCCACCCCCACCCGCGGCGCCGAGCCCGTCCACTGCAGCCCCCGCCCTACCCGCCCCCTAGACGTTTCCAGAGCGAGAGAGTGCCCTCTCCCATTTGGGGAGGGGGCATAAGGGAAAACTGCCGGGAAGGGGAGCTGGGGACGTTAGACTGTGTCCTCTCCTTGCTGTCAGTTGAGCTGGGATGCGGTGGGATGAAGCTGATTGTGGGGGGGTCGAGCCTCACTTTGCTCTATGGTTGAGGGATATCTCGCTCTCAGGGGATATATATCCTCTTTAAATCACTCTTTCCCCTACCCTCAACTATTTCTCCTGAGGGAAGAGCAGGGTCTCTTTCGTCCCGTCTCTCTCCTGGTTCTCTTCCCAGGACTGCATCAGTGCGATGCAGCAGGTGTGTGTTTTAAGCATCGCCCACCAGCTCCTGATGTACAGCCCGAGGTTGGGGCTGTTGCTTTGCCCGGGGACTGGATGAGGGGGCGGGAGCCTGGCGATACACTACCCACATCTGTTCAGTGTCATGCAGTGGCCTCCTCCTGCTTTATGTTGGATGGTGGTGGCCACTGCACTGATGTGAGTGTGACTAAAGGTCTGGTGGTAGGAGCATCAGTCCTCAGACCTGAAATGTGTCTCTGTCACTCTGCCCTGCTTGGTGTCCCAGTTCTTTCCCCCTTCTCCCTCCAGGGGTGCTTTCTCTGTGGTCCGCAGGTGTGTGAAGAAAACCTCTACGCAAGAGTATGCAGCAAAAATCATCAATACTAAGAAGTTGTCTGCCCGGGGTGAGTGCTCCCCATCTTGGCCTCCTCCTGGGCATCCCTCCAGGGGCTATTGCTGCTTTTGAAGATGCCTCAGGAGTTGAGGGTTGTGTTTTAACACTTGAGGAAGAGTTGGGATTTCAGAATGGGTGAACTTTGAAATCAGGCAGGGAGTTGCATGGGGCCCTGAAAGTGCTCAGGTAGAAAAGAATGAAGTAAGAGACATAGGTAGTAGCTGCAGTGGTCCCTGAAGGCTCAAGGCAGTTCACTCCTTAGGGAGATGGAGGATATGTAGGTAGTGGGTGGCATGGAATGGAGAGCTCTTAATTTGGGGCATTTGGAGCCTCTCTCTTTGGGGCAGTGGTGGCCACTGCAGACCTGTACTCATCCCTGTGCCCCAGTAGTGACATAGGATGGAAATGCAGTAAGTGAGCAGCTCTGACAAAGCCAGTCTCCCCTGCCCACCAGGCGGCAGAACAGACTCCCAAGGGAAGGGAATCTGTAAACATCAGGGGAGGCTGGCGAGGGCTTCTCAAGAACAAATCCTGCCAGATGAACTTGATTGCTTTTTTGATCAAATTACAAAGTTTGTGGTGTAGCAGCAGATGTCCTGTGTCCTGGGTGGAGGGTGATGTCTCATGGTCTAGAAATCCCACTGCTTTGAGGTCTGAGGAGCATGAAGGCCCAGGCCTTGGAGCCTCCCAAGTATCTGAGGCTGTTAGGGCTAGGGACTTTCACATCTCTAAGGTACACTTTCAAAAGCTCATAACTGGGTGCTTGCCAAGCTGACCTCATCTGATAGGTGTAGATACAGCAGTGTATTAGGTACTCTGGGAATGGGTCAGGTCATCAAGGACTAGAGGGTGCATCTTGGGGACAAAGGTTATAAGGCTCAGAGAAAGGAATTAGGGCCAGGCAATAGGACACCGTAAATATTATTAGGGGCCAGGACAGATGCCCTGGGGAAGACATAGACTTTGGCCAGTAATGATGTGGGTATCTCTGGTGTAAGAGATGTAATAAATGTCCCTGGCATTCAGGGAAGCTATAAAATTCCACAGAGATGACAGTGGGCTTTAGTAATGTTGGCAGTTGTTCTGGGACCTGTTTAGCAGGGCTGTTTCTGCCCCTTGGCTGGGGAGTCTCTCTTCATTCCCACCAGCAGGGCTTGTCGTGCTGTCTCGCACCCAGCCTCCCATCTCTTGCTGTTCCTGGGCATGGGCTGTAAAGTTGAGTTGTTTATTTTCTTTCTCTCTGGGTACCTTGAGTCTGAGGATAGTTGCCATAGAGATATGTGGATGGTCAGATGCCCTCCTCTCCTGGGATGAGGGGGCAGTTGGGAGTGGGCTCTGGGGTGGGATGGAAGGTGCAGGCAGGGATGATGGTTGGAGGGTGGATACCTCCCTGTGCCCACGTAACAGCTCTGGTGCATCAGAAGTGGGGCTGGTGTCTGGTGTCTACAGTTGATGATGCAATGTTTTGCTTTACTCATCTCACCAGTGTCCTCCAACCCAGGGCTGAGGGAGGGAGAGACAGCTGGGAACTGAATTCTGGGTTGCAAGGGTAGCTGGTGTGGTGACTTTGCGGGGCTGCCTGACTTGGACTTTCATTTTTCACTCCTTCCCTTCCCACCTGAACTTCTCTGGCCCATGAGATAGCATCCATCCCCTTCGTCCTTTAAATCTTGTCCTGTCTTTCCCAATTGTTATCTTTTTTTCTTCCTGTTCAAACTGGATGTTTGAGTTTTGATTATTTTACCCCCCTCAAGAACAGGATTTCTGTGTAAAAAGATGTGCTTCAGATAGCAATTCTCCCTCTCTTGAGGTGATTATGCCAAGTCGGCTCTATTGTGTGGCCAGGTTGGCTTTGGGATGGAGGCCTGGTCCTGGCTGATAGGCATAGAAGCCTAGCAGAGGGGTCAGGAATGTGTAGGTGCCAGCCAGTACTGTTTGGAGATGGGAGAGTGGGAGGATGTTGTCTTGGAGATGGAAGAAATGGTATGGGGGGGCTGGCCTGTGAGTGTGGGCATGGGGGATGTGAGCTCCCAGAGAGTGTTGGGCCGGGGTACCCTCTATGCTTGTGTCAGTGGGGTTAGGGAATGAAGGCTGTGGCTTCCTGCAGCCTCTCAATTTACGCTGTATATTTTATAAAGGTGCAGCAGCTGGGGCTGGGTTTCACTCGGTGCTGTCTGTTTAGGGCTCCGCAGGTGTTGAATTTCTGTGTCTGGGAATGTCTTGGGCCCACCAGGGTCATTTGTGAAGGTCTAGAGGGGCTTGCTGTGTTTGCTGGGTCTCCCCACCTGCTTGCTAGCTCTTGTTTGTGATTCTCTGTGCTGCAAACCGAAAGGAAAGAAAGGGTATAGAGCTGTTTCTCCTTGGCATCCACGGTAAGGTGGCCCAAGAGGCAGGGAGAAATCACCTGGTCTTTTGGGGGACCATACCTGGATGTGCAGCTCTCTTTTGGGCTGTTGTGTCTTGTCATTGAGGCTCATGTTGGTGTCTGGGCTGCAAGGTAGTGAGTTCGCGTGGATGTGCGTTGAGCACAGTCTTTGCAAGCTAATCTACATAAAGTCACTGAAAGTCACATACGTCACTCTGTTTGCTTCAGAACAGCAATAGGAGTGGAATTTGGGCTCTTAAGGGAGCCCATGGTTCCAAGCTTAGCTCTGCTAGGCCGAAGGAGGCATTTAAAATAGGCTTGGATGCAGGAGCTAGTGGGCCAGGTGATGGCAATGATAAGTCGTTATTTTAAGATTTAAGAGCACCCCCCAAAGAGCCTGAGCCCTTATGTCTTTTTTTATTTTTAAATCTTTATATTCCCTTCTTATCTTTATTCATATGCATACATATTTTCACCTCATAGAGCGTAACATTTTATATCCTGCTCTCTTTACTTATATCCAGAGCATTTCCCCACATCACTACAGTTGAAGGGCAAACGATCCTTTCTTTCTTCTACATATTTTAGGATTTACCCTTGGAATGATCAGCATCATAAGAAACCTCTGTATTTGGACCATTTATCTGGATGCCAATTGCTTTCACTAAGATGGATTCTAGACTAATGCCCTTGGCCTTACTAAGAGATGCTACCAGAAACAGTTATGAAATCTGTTGCAGCACTTGCTATATTTATTTATTTAATCTATATACCCCATATGAAGAAATTTCTATTGAAGCTAAACATACGCAAAAGCTTTCCTCACCTTCAGGTGAGGAAGAGTCTTTATCTGTTTCTTTATTTCTGGGTGGGCAGGCCCTAGCAAAGTACCTAATAGACACCAAGCACATACACATTAAATGAATGGATTCAGAAGACTGTGTAACCAATCATGGTTGCCTTTTGGCTTTGGCTCCCAAGAAACTCAGAGTCAAGTTGTTGGAATCCTTCTACCCTGTTCCTGGCTTGGGCCCTCCCTTCCTGATCCAGGGAGCCAGACTGCAGACCTGATACGGTTGCTGAAAGAGAGGACAGATGAGGCTAAAGACCTGTGCTTAGGATAGAAGGCAGGGCAGGAGATGTAGAAAGATAGTGAAGCTTAGGAGTCCTCCTTCCTTGTCACTAATAGCCTTATAGAGCCACTGTTGGGACTTCCTCTAAGCAGTGATTTTTCACTTTTAGTGTACATAAGGATTATCTTCAGTAGTTGTTAAAAATTCAGATTCCTGGGCTCGATTCACAAAGATTCTGCTTTAGGATTTCTGCGACGGGGCCTCAAAATCTGTATTCTTAATGCATGCCCAGCAGAATTTCACAATAGTTGGTATGCCAGCCACTGTTTAAAAGATGCCATATAGGCTGGGCGTAGTGGATTATATCTTTAATCCTAACACTCTGGGAGGCTGAGGTATGAGGATCCCTTGAGCTCAGGAGTTTGAGACTAGCTTAAGCAAGAGCAAGACCTTGTCTCTATTTAAAAAAAAAAATAGAAAAAGTAGTCAGCTGTTATGGTGGGTGCCTATAGTCCCAGCTACTCAGGAGGCTGAGGCAGGAGGAGCACTTGAAGCCAGGAATTGAGGTTGCTGTGAGTTAGGCTGAAGCTATAGCACTCTGGCCTGGGATAGACTGTTTCCAAAAAAAAAAAAAAAAAAGAAGAGATGCCATCTAAAGTCAGCAACAGCGACAGTTGCTCTTGCCAGGCTATCTGGAATTCGCCAGACGCACCTTGGCTCAGCCTTCTCCAGGTGGTGTCTCTGCTGGTATGTGGCCTTCTGTGTACATGGGCTATTCTGTGGTTAGGGGCCTCATCTGGGCCCCTGGATTGGAGTGTCAATCTCTGTCTGAGGCTGTGCCAGGCTGGGTAGCTGGGGTTGTGGCATGTTGGCCACCAGAAGGATAAAGGCTGTCTCTTTCTGGGTCCAGCTGGCCCTGGGGACTGAAATGGGATCCCCTTAGATGGTGCCAGCTGAAAGTCCCCACCCCCTTAATGTTGGCCTGAGTAGCCCCCATGACATTTGTGTCCCCTGTGGTATCTCCAACTGAGACTTTCCTGTTAAGGGTCTGGGTGAAGGGAGGGGGAGGGAAGGGAGGAGGACCAGGAGGAAAAATCCTTGCAGTTCTGGGACGCTGGGCTTTAAGGAAACATTTAAGGAGGCTGTGTACAAAATCATGCTTTCCTCCTGAGGAT
Source organism: Galago senegalensis (assembly GCA_963575145.1). Taxonomy (NCBI): domain Eukaryota; kingdom Metazoa; phylum Chordata; class Mammalia; order Primates; family Galagidae; genus Galago; species Galago senegalensis. The sequence continues at coordinate 26,372 of CAUYTI010053590.1, forward strand.
AAAACAAGCCAATTTCTGTAAAGAGAGAAATGGGCATCCTGCATATAAGCGATTGAACTCCCCTGACTTCTCTCCTGAAGAGATGAGGAAGGTCCTTCCTCTGTGCCAAGGCTCCTGCAGGGCCACTTTCGTTGTGCAGTCACGATGCAAGCTTGGGCCGTGGCTCACACTACACTGGCCTGTCACCCTGCCCTCCCACCCACCTTCCCAGAGTGACTGGGGGTGCTGTCTCGGGGTGGGGACGAAGGTTGGAGGATGGCCCCATCCCATAGGAGAAGCCTCTGTTCTGCCCTGCTGCTGGCTCCAGCCCTTTGTCATCATACCCTTGTCAGAGCCACACTGAAACCCTAGAGGTTAGTGGCTGACCCCATTCTCTGCTGAGGCTAGAGACAGGGAAGGACAGGGGTAGGTGTGCCCAGCTCCTGCCCCCACCTCTGTGCTTGCTGCTCTCTGAACAGCCTTGGCAGGGCAATGAGGGCCTGATCCCATGGGTGCCAAAAGGGTGGTGACAGGAAGAGATGGGCACTTTGCACCTCTTGAGTGCCTCTCTGCCGAGGCCCTCTGTCATCTGCCCATGGCCAGACAGATCTACTCCAGAGCCAGGGGGAAACCAAGGCACAAAAGGTTTGACTGGAGGTGTTTTAGGTTTTTTTTTTTTTTTTTTGTGCTGTAAGTATGCTGTGATTTTGCCTGTGCTCAGAGCCAGCATCCTTACACCTTCACTTACCCTAGGGCTCTTCCCTTTGAAACATAGGTTGTGGGTACTCTATTCCTGCAGTGAATCCTAGTGTGTCACCACACACATCTCCGTCTCTCTCCTCTAAGCCTGGTGGAGCAAATCCCTCCTTGTTGCTGGCTGAGGCCCCGCTTTTGTCTGAACCCACTCTCTGGGTGCTCTTGTGGGGAGATTTCCAGCCACTCCTCCCCAACACCACCTCTACTTCCTGGGCCCTATCAGCAGCCGCTGCAGCTTCCCATCTGCTCCCCTCTTCTCCTCCCAGTTTTCCCCTCCCCCTGCTTGCTGCTGCCCTGGGAGGAGCTATTTTTAGGGGCTGCTTCCTGGGATGTTTTACTTGGGGCTGGTTACCATGAAGGAAATGTCACCAAAACAGTGGGCAAAGGCTGCAGGCACCAGGAGCCCTGCCGGGGGCACAGAGAACTCAGCAGCTATGACCCTGCTCTGGCCCCCGAGAATGGCCAGAGTGGCCATAGGCAGAGCCTTGCCTTCTTGGGGCTTGCTAGTGACCCCATGGGGATTTTCTTCGTCAAAGCTGATTTAGCTGTGGGGCCACTTCTTGGTGCCTCCCTCTTTGGTTAAAGCTTTCCTTGTCTTGAGGACCAAAGGCCAAAGCAGGGCTCAGGTCTTTGTGTCTCCTGGTTAAAACTGTTTGAGTTAGGGTGGAAGAGAAGGGGAGCATGCCACGTTAAGAGCCAGGGCCTCAGGGGCTCACAGGAACACATCTTAGGCCTTGTCCTGCTGTACTCACAGCCCTTAGCCAGTCCTTGGGTGCACGGGTGTGAAGCCATGGCCTGTTACTCTTATGTAGTGGATGGACTTTGCTCTTAATTGGAGATTCTTTGCACCTTTAGAGTGAGATTTGAAGAGGAAGGGATGTGGCATTGCAGTGTCAGGGTGAGAGGTCAATGGGATTGTGGCTTGGGATTCCTACCAGTCAGAACCCAAGGCCTGGGGCTGCTTATAAACAGCTGGGAAGATGGATTATGACACCAAATCCTTGTGCTGCCCTCATTTCTGTGCCTCAGGGTGATCCCCAAGGGGGCAGAAGGGAGGATGAGGAATACTCGGGAGGGCAGCAAAACGAGACTGCCCTTGCTGGCGTCTGAAATCAGTAGGGCTACAGGAAGCATCTCACATCCATGATGGAGTCACCAGCACAGACCTATGAAACAAACACCTTTTGAAAAGTTGAGGGCATCTTTGAGATTGGAATTTGAGGAGAATCCTCATAGCCAGAGTGAGCTGTGTGTCCTTTCCCACAACAGTGTTATGTGTTTAGGTGGCAGCAGGATCTTATTTGAAGCCGGTGCTGGCATTTGTAGTTTTTTAGAACAAATGTCACTAAATCAGTGGGCACATCTCTGTGGCAGGTCCATGGAGCATCAGTGGCTGGCCTTCCCTGGCTCCCTGATTCTGTGGAGGAAGGAAGGCATATCTGGAGTAGGCATCTCTCTACGGGCTGGAGGGAAGAGGTGGTTCTAAGGCTTTGTACCCTCCGGTGCTGCATGCTGTCACCTCACTGTCTGCTTCCTCTTTTCTGCCTCCCTTGGTGCATCTGGTCACTCCTTGCCATCTTTCCTGTGAAATCGTGGTGCCTTGGATCAAGTCTTTAAGTGCTTGGCAGGAGCAGCTGGGAGAGGCAAGGCTTCCGGGATCCTTGTTTCCCAGGACCTGGCTGTGCCCTGGAAGGGTTGTTGGGGAAGGGCCCAAGCTGGGCCTGGAGGGTCCCTGACTATGGCTGCTTCTGCTTTCTGTGCCTGTGGCCACCTCTGCTCTTGAGGGGGAAAACCTGCAGAGGGCTGTGGTTGGAGCTGGGCTGAAGGCCGGCAGGGTGGGTCTCTCCATGGCAGTAGCACACAGGCAGGCAGGAAGTGGCCCTGTGCAAAAGCGGGAAGTGGCTGTTGTCAAACAGGAAGAGGGGGCTGGGCTGTGGAGGGGGCGAGGACAAGCCTGTCAGAAACGTGGTGGGAACAGGGTCAGTAGTACCAGAAGCAGAGGTCTCAATGAGGAGGCCATGTTTGTGGCAAGAAGGTCAGCTGGTGTGCTGTCACCTGGATGCTGAGCCAGAGCCTGTTCGTTCCTGCCATTGTGGACCAAGCCAGTTCAGTGGCCTCATCCCCCCTTTGGGGTTGGGGATGCTATGTTTAGTGGGGATGCCCTTGCAGTCGAGAAAGCTCCACAAACCATCGCTTATTCCTGAAATATACTGCTTCTGTTAAGGGGGGGGTGGTGCTCTGCTTCTTCCCAGTCATGGACCAGCCCTGGAGGTGACTACAGGACAGGAAGTGTGGGAGAAAGAGACAGGAGACAACAGCTGGAGAGGCTGGGGTGGAGGCAGGAGGAGGGAGAGTTTGGTCGGCAGAAGCCGCTCAGCTCACTGAGCAGAGCTTCTGGATGGCAGGGTGCCACAGCCAGTGAGGAAGAGGAGGGATGGGATCCCGTGGGCAGCAGTGCTTCCTGCCTTTGCTAACCTGCAGACTAGAGATGAGGGTGGGCCCCTTGGCCCCCCCCCAAAACAGGGGAGAAGCACCTCACCCTCAGGACTGCAGGGAAGGACCTCGTGAGAAGCCCGAAGGCCAGGTGGGAGGGGCTCAGGTGATGTGTTGTGGATCCTGCATCTCCAGGCTGTGGGGAGAGCGGGTCCCACCTTAGGTGTCTCTGGTGATAGCTGTGACCACAAGTCTGGCCCAGAAAACCTTGTCACCTTACCTCTAGGCCCTGGAAAGGAGGCTCTTACTATGTGCCAGGCCCTATGCTAAGTGCCTTACCCATATTTCCTCATTTAAACCTGGGTTATTGCTGTCTTCATTTTAGAAGTGAGGAAACACTTTCCTATGGTATGTGCCTGGCTCGCTCTCACTGCCTTTGGATCCTAATCAGATGTCACCCACCTCCTGGCTGAGGCTTTTCCTGACCACCCTGCGTAAAATTCCACTCTGTCCCTTCCTTGCTTTATTTTTCTATGTAGCACCTGCCATGATGTCTAACATGCCACCCGGTTTTCTTATTGTCTGTCCCTTCCCCACACTCCGCCCTCTTAGAATGTCAGCTCCATGAGGGCAAGGAAAAATGGTTTTTGAAGGAATGAATGAGGTTCCGATCGGTTTAATAACTTGCCAGATGCAGCTGTGCTGGACTCGATCAGGGCTGACTCCATAACTGATGTGTTGATTGACATACTTCAGGGCATGGAATCAGAGCAAGGCCAAGGTACAAGCCCTAGAGTCCAGAGAAGACCTGGGCCTTTTCTGGAATGTAGGGCCCAGCTCCTGGATTTAGGGTTTGAACTAAGAGTCTAACAAGGACTTTCTGGACCCTAGGCAACTCCTTCGAGGAGCTGGGAGCCTGGGTCTGTGTCTGTCCTCTGTCCTCTCTCCTCTCTGAGTCACTGGTAAAGCCAAAGCGTCCTTATTTTTAGTGCTGTTGCTGTTGTGAGACTGTAACCATTAGCCAGTAAGAGACTTAAGGGAGGAGATAAACATTAATCTTCTGGGCCTTCCCCTCAGCTGCCACCTCCGCATCGCAAGATGCTGTTCTCCCACACCTGCCCAGGCAACCAGGCCTAAGCATGTGGGTTAGTGGGCGGTGAGGTGAGTGGCCAAAAAGGGCCTGTGGGTCTGCAGCTTTACAGGGGGCTAGTTTGGTACCTCCATCTCATGGCCAAGGGCTTGGGGTAGGGCGGAAGGTGGGATCACACTAACATACAGCCAGATCTGAAAGAAGCAAGCCCCACCCCCCACCCCAAATATTGCTGCAGCTTCAAGTGCCCCAGCTTCTGGAGGTTGCTGGCCACATCCTATTGTCTGGGACCAAAGGACACAAGCGTTGTGGGAGTTGGGGGTTACCAACTAAGGTAACCTGGCTACACCCTGGTCAGTGGTCACTCTGAACCCAAGGACAGGAAGGAGGGCCTGACCCAGATCTTTGGGCAGCTGGGATGGATTAGCTGGGCAGCAGGAACTAATCTCTGCCTATCCCCACCTCCTTCCACAAAGCAGAGTGGTTTCTAGAGGAAAAGTTCAAGACAAAGCTGGTTTTTTTGTGAAACAATAAATGATATGAGTTTCTTCTAGTCTGTAATCTCTCCATTATCGCAAACTGACATGCTTGGGTTTGAATCCCAGTTCTGTCCCTTTCCAGCTGTGGGATCTCCGGCAAGTTATTTAACTTTTCTGGACCTCAGTTTTATCATATGTAAAATGGGGACAATCATAGCACCTACTCAACGGGACCACTGTGAGGGTCATGAGAGGCTTTATAGAGGTTTCTTTGCTGTTTAGGGTAGCGGCAGGGCAGGGAGAAACCCCTACCAAGGGAGACAGGAATTAGTTGGCAGGTGTGGATGTGAGGGCACCAGCCCAGGCTGGAGGAATCAGGGAGAACTGGAGTCTGCCCTCCAAAGCCTGGGATCTTTATGTGATATTCCCCCTTTTTTTAATCCAGTCCTTTTCTTTATTTGGTCATCATAGCATAGTGGTAGGGAAAGAGGGCTTTAGGCTCAGACCACCTGCCTCTGCTGGCTCTCTCTATTACCTTGGGCAAGTTACTTTATCTTTGTAAACCTCAGTTTCCTCATTTGTAAGGGAACAGAGCTAATCAGATCCCTGCTTCACAGAGTTTCTGTGAGGATGAAATATGAGAATCCATGCCTCTGCCTGCCGTGGAGTGAAGGCTTAGTAAGTGGGAGTTAGGACCACTCCTATTGTTATTGGTAAACCTGTATTAAGCCCCATTTATGGAAGGAACTCTAGGAAGTACTGCTCAGAAAGGTCCCCTCCTTTGAGGAGCTTGTGACCGAAAGATAACTGATGTAACATATGACGGGAGACTTGTGAGAGGTGCAGTGGGAGATTGGTGGGGAGACAGTTGCAGCGGGGACAAGTCACAGTCTACTGAGAGGAGCAGGGAAGCCTCTATGAAAGAAGTGACTTTGGGCAGGATTCCAGCAAGCAGAGATGGGGAGGGAGGGTGGGAGGGCTCCTGAGCCTCCTTGCTTAGAGCAGCATCCTTTCTGTCCACTTCCTGGACCTCTGCCTTCCTGTTCCACAGGAACAGGAATTGGCCCGTGCAGCTCACTTGGATCTGGGACTTGGGATTCTGGTCATTTCACCCAAACAGAGTAGTCCTGGAGCCTGAGTGAGGGTGAAGAGGTCAGAGCTCATGGCAGTGGGTGACCAAGAAGATTATGGGGGAGAAGCAGGATTTGTGTCCTTGTTTGTCTTTCTCTAATGTGGGTGTCATAGGCCAGGCGCTGTGGCTCACACCTGTAATCCTAGCACTCTGGGAGGATGAGGCAGGCAGATTACTTGAGCTCACGGGTTCAAGATCAGCCTCAGCAGTAGCAATACCTCATCTCTTAAAAAAAAAAACAAAACTGGGCCTTGTGGTGGACACCTGTAATAGTCCCAGCTACTCAGGAGGCTGAGGCAGGAGTATCACTTGAGCCCAAGAGTTTGAGGTTGCTGTGAGCAATAACACCATGACACTCAACCCCAGGGTGACTGAGTGAAACTCTTGTCTCAACAAAAAATAAAATAATATGGGCATCATAATAGTGCCAAACTCCCAGAGTTGTTACGAGGGTAAATTAACAATTGTATCTACTTGTGGTAGAAATAAGCCCTCGGCAAATGTTAGCTGCTATTGTTACTATTTTAAATCATTATCTTGATCATCAACATTTTTATTTGTCAGTATCGTCATGTTTCAGAGTTACCATAAGGATTACCCAGAGAATATATGCAGAACTCCTAGCACAGTGCCACGTAGATACATTAGGTGCTCAGTACAACTTAGCTATCATTAGTATTTCTAACAGAAAGAGATCCTGGACACCCTGACCCAATGAAATCCTTGTTGCAAGAGAAAGAACACCAGCACTTTATTCGAAGGCCTGGATTCAAATCCCGCCTCCATTCTCCCCACTTGAGAGTGTGTAACCTCTCAAGTCATTTCCTCATCTGGAAAGGGTGCTCATAGGAACCATCTCCAGAATTGCTGTGAGGTGCTGTATTAATTCAGCAAGTCATCAGATGTGCATAGCTGGTGCCTAAGAATTGAAGGAATGTGAATAGCCACGTGACTGCAAATACAATAGATGGTTGATGGCTTTTGTTTTCTCTCTTCTGCTTTTAGATCACCAGAAACTAGAACGTGAGGCCCGGATATGTCGACTTCTGAAGCATCCAAACATTGGTGAGTGTCCCTGCACAGAGTATTTCAAGGGTATTTGGTGGAAGATGGTGAGAACAGAGATGTGCTTTTGTGTGTGGGGTATCATCTCTGTCCATGGGCTTTCATCTGGTGTCTTTTGTTTGCCCAAGTAGGGTAGCAGCTATATCTCAAAATTCTGGGCACCCTTTTAGAGACCTGAGTATCTCCATCAGTGTGGTGCCATCTCAGGGCTGAGGTGTGTGGCATTAGAATAAGGTTTCAGACTTTCTTTTTTCCCTTACTCCTTCTGTCTTTGGGCTGAGGTCCAGGGTTCTCAGCATGTGAGGTTCCGGGCTACTAGCCTGCCAGCGTCCCTAACTAGGGGCCATCCACGGCCCTCATGAAAGGGTCAGGATTTTGTTTCTGGACTTGAAAGAGTTTTGTTCCTACTGCGGTGTCCTGCACACTCTGGGGGTTTCCATGGTGCTCCTGCTTATATTCCCCGGAGCCAGGAAAGCAGGCTGCCCACCCGCCTGGCCTCTCTGGAGTAGAGATGGCAAGAGCCACTCAGAGGGGGATGGAGAAAAAATTAAGAGGATTTCTCCCTCTCCTACCCTGACTTGGGGGACAAGAGCACATTGTTGGTTGTTCTAAAGCCTGAGGAGGTTTGCCTGCCACAACCCACTCCAGCTCAGTTTTACATTGTTCAGCTGAAACAGGCTTTGCCAAAAGCGTTGGCCCTGATTTGGTGCTCCTTGCAAAAGGGACAGAAACTGGGCTGGCTGCAGTGTCTAAGCAGAAACCCCAGTGTTGACTTGAGGCAGAGCAGGGAGCATCTCCTAGGTTTTCACTGAAAGCCCTGAATCATCACAAAAGATAACACGTGTTCCATGCTCCTCAGGCATGGCCTAAATATTGGGGCTCCCACAGTGCTCCGGAGGCCGCCTGCTTTGCTCTCTTGGCGGCCAGGGCTGTGAGGCAACTTGCTGAAGCTCAGTGCTTCCTCCAGAGCTGGCCAGCCTCTGGCTTCCCAGACCTCAGGCTAAAATGCTAACTGTGAGCTCTTACGCAGAAGATCTGAGGTCATACTCCAGCCCATGGGGAGAGGAGCAGCTCTGAGGTAACCAGAATGACAACCATTTAGGGCTTTATAGATGGCAGTCGGCAGCTGGTGTTATACTGGAAACAGCTTGGCATTTCGAGTGATCAGCTCTGCCTGGTGCCGTATGTTCCCCAGAGCCAGCGCCTCTCAGCTGGCAAGTCCTGGCCTTAGAACTACTGGAGCTCCTAAGTGGTCTCTGAGGTTAGCCCTTCACCTAAAAACAGCATGGTGGGGACCCACATGTTGCCTTGGGTGGGAGAGGACAGAGAGAAGCACCTAGAACAGCGGTCACGAATACAGGCATGTTTTGCTTGGCTGGTTCAGTGGTCTAAAAATATTTTTTTTTATTTGCCAATATTTAAAAATGAGATTTCACATTTTGAAAAAAAAAATCTGTTTCCCTGCCTGTCAAATCAGAAGGCTCGGCTCTACTGGATGGCCAGAGTAGCTACAGCTGAGCAGCAGCCTGCCCTTGGCCAGCTGGCCAACTATCCTTGCCTGTTATCTCACCTATATGTTGCCTACCTGGACCCTGTAGGCCTTATGAGCTTGTGACTCTGATGTAGAAGTTCCAGAACAGGAAGAAAAAGCATGAGAGTGACTAAAGCCACCCACAAGCACAGAAGCATTTTGGTGTTCCAGTCCTAGGTCTTAAGCTCCAAGGACAGTAACTTCCTTTACTTGGTGCCCCTTGTGAATGACTCATATGGCAATGATAAGTTGTCCTCATGGAGGAAGGAGAGCAAGGGGGAGGCTGAGGATGCAGGAGGCAGAACCATGTCTGCATCACCTGCGACGCAGGCCTGGTGGACCACAGAACGGTAGGGTATAACAGACAAGTGAGAGGCTGGGTGCAGTGGCTCACGCCTGTAATCCCAGCACTCTGGAAGGCAAGGCAGGTGGATTGCCTAAGCTCACAGGTTTGAGACCACCCTGAGCCAGAGTGAGACCCTGTCTCTAAAAAAATAGCTGGGCATTGTGGCAGGCATCTATAGTCCCTGCTACTTGGGAGGCTGAGATAAGAGAATCTCTTGAGCCCAGGAGTTTTAGGTTCTGGGAGCTATGACGCCATGGCATTCTATCGAGGGTGACAAAGTGAGACACTGTCTCAAAAAATAAATAAATAAGTAAACAAACGCAATTGAGAAATCATTAGGAAGGACAAAAAGGGATTTTAGTTTTAGCTGAAGAAAGTTTCTTTCCTTCCTTCCTTTTTTTTTTTTTTTTTTTGAGACAAAGTCTCATTTTCTTACCCCTGGTAGAGTGCTGTGGCGTCATAGCTCACAGCAACCTCAAATTCTTGGCCTCAAGTGATCCTCTTGCCTCGGTCTCCCGAGTAGCTAGGACTACAGGTACCTGCCACAACACCCAGCTATTTTTTTGAGACAAAGTCTTACCGTTTCTGAGGTTTGTCTCGAACTCCTGAGCTCAGACAGTGCACCTGCCTTGGCCACCCTTCCCTTTCTTTTTTTTTTTTTTTTTTAGACAAAGCCTTATTCTGCTACCCATTTAGAGTGCAGTGGCATCATTGTAGCTCACTACAACCTCAAAACTCCTGGGCTCAAGTGATCCTCCTGTCGCAGCCTCCTGAGTAGCTGGGGCTATAGGTACTTGCCATGATGCCCAGCTAATTTTTTTATGTTATGTAGAGATGGGGTTTTACTCTTACTCATGCTGGTCTCAAACTCAAATGATCTCAAATGATCCCTCCACCTTGGCTGCCTAGAGTGCTAGAATTACAAGTGCGAGCTATTGCACCTTACCCTTTTTATGTATTTCTAGAATTATATTTTGACCCCTTAAACATGACTTGATTTGGTCACCCTTTTCTTTTACCGTCTACCCTCAGTGCAGCGTAGAGGCAGCCAGAGGGACCACCCATCCTAGCCGTCTGCTCTGTTAGGAAGGCAGCAAGACCCACAAAAGGCCGGGCATGGCAGTCACTTTGTTAACATCTGATTGGCTAGAACTGTGCCTCCATTTCCTGACTGCTCCTAGGTCTCAAGAAATGTTGGTATGAGGCCCTATTCTGGGGTCAAGGGCAGGCAGAAGGACAGGAGAGCCAGGGCGTATCCTGGGAGCTCTGGCGTCCAGTGAGAACCAGGACTCCTGGAGATGTGGCCAAGCTGCAGGTCCAAGAGGCAGGGGTTGCCATGGATCTGGACCTGGCTCATGGCAGGAGAGGAGGCAGTTTTGTGCCCCTAATTCGTTATTCTTCTCCTCTCTCCACTGCTCCATTCTTCAGTACTGTGACCCAAAATTTGGCTCTGGCCTCTTGAAAGGGAGACAAGCAGACCAGCCTGAGAATGGTGCACAGTTGAGGAAGCTGAGAGCAACGAGCACTTGGTTAGCCTCTGGCGGCGTCAGACTTGAGGCACATGAATTCGGATGGGGTATTTGGTGCAAGGGGCCAGCCATCCTCAGCTTTTTCCCTAACAGAGATTCTGTCCAAGGAGTTAAAAGCCTGTTTGAAGTGTAAGGCCTAATATAAACTGTGGACCGGGGTGATAACGCTGCCTCAGTGTAGCAAATGTGCCACTCTGGTGTGGGGTACTGATAGGGGACCTGGGGTATTTGGGAACTCTCTGTGCTTTCTGCTTAGTTTTACTGTGGACATAAAACTGCTCTAAAAATAGAGTTTATTAATTAAAAACAAACAAACAAACACAACAAAGTGCCTGTTGGGTGTAAGGCATAGTGCTGAACTCAAAACAGCCCTGGGAGAGTGGCCAGCAGCAGGGGGGTCAGGAGGAGGCGACCATTAGTGCCAGGTCTGAGGGCTGAATGAAGTACGTCCTACCTGTGATCTGCGTGCTCCCTGCTCCACATTCCTCTAATGAATAGACTCTGTCTTCCTTCGTGCTGAGCAGCCCCAGCAGTTTCTATCACAGTCTGGCATTGTGGATTAGAGCAGCACTTCGCAAACTTTTATGTGCTTATGACTCACCCAGGGATTGTGCTAAAATTCGGATTCTGACTTGGTAGGTCTGGGGTGGGACCTGAGATTCCTCACGTCTGACCATCTCCAGGTGACTCTCAGGCTGCTGGTCAATGGTCCATAGGTGGAGAAACCAAAAGTTTGTGGCTTATGGAGCCACATCTAGATTTGAGGTTTGAATCTGGGATTTGCTAGTGACTGACCTCCAGCAAGTTATTTAACCCGTCTGTGCCTGTGTCTGTTTTGTCATCTGAGCCCTTCACGGAGTTGTTATGGGAGGGAGAATCAGAGAGTAAAAAGAAGCTCGGAACCTGAGATGATGAAAACAAAAACAGAGATCCCAGCTCCTAGTAGGGATCTGTCCTCAATTTCCAGCCCCAACTGTTTGCAAATTGTTCAAGCCAGGCTACCATTTACCTTGCAAGGCCCAGGGCCCTTAGTAGCAAAAAACAGTTATACAGAAAGAGAAGGAAATGTTGAATCATGACTGAGCTGCTTCTAAATCTCTGTTGTGGGTGGGATAGGGGGAAATCCTGCCACCAGCAGCTCCTTGGGGGTGCCAGCTGAGTCCCCCACAATTCCCTAGAGCAATCGGACCTCCTTCCCACTCTGTTAATTGCTGCAGACGTTTTTAACAGTGACACTTTTCCAGTGCTTTTTTGAGAAAAATTTGTTAGTTAAAATGTGGCATATTGTTGGGTGGTTTTTAAAGAATTGGAAATAGCCACAACATTTGGGTTGTGGCTATCTCAGTTCTTGAAGGTATGAAATACCAAATAAAGATATTTAGGTGTTTGAGTCTATCCTGTCTTCCGCAGTTCTAGAGAATCGTGATTAGGTCTGTGGCTGAATTACAGTGAATGTTTTATCCTTTTCCCAGATCTTCCTGTCTTATAGACTGGGTCTCACCCTGCCTGTCCTTCATGCCCTGTCATTACCGAGGAATGGGCTGAGTGTCAGATTATTTTATTCCACGCATGGTATCCTTGCTTCTGCTTCACGGTGCTCAGCACCACTGTGCTTGGTTACATATTTATGTAATTGCTGGTTTAGTCTGTCTTCCCCTTGCCTGGAAGCTTCGGGTAGCAGAGCTGGCTCCTCTTCTTCACAGCCGTCTCCATGGCATGTACAGCCTCACCTCTTCAGGGTGGGTGCCTAATGGGTGTTGTCAAGCCAATCAGATTTGCCAGGGGTGGTGGGGACAGACTGGAGATATTTTGTCTAAAGAATTTGGAGAAAGTGGCTCCCTCGCGAATCTGCGACATCAGGGATCTTGATGTCAGTGTGTCTTGGCTCCAGCTCCTGGTTCTGCACAGAGTGTGACTTTGGACAGGTTTTGTTTAGACCCTCAGTTTCCTCTCCTGTTAGATGGGTATGTTTCAGCCCTACGGAGTTAATGCAAGAGTTCAATAAAATAATGCCTGTGAAGCCCCACGGCGCGGTGCCTGGCACATAGGAAGAACTCAACTAAGTGTTAGTTGTTCTAATTCCAGTCATTTTCAAGAATCTACTAGGTAGGCATTTAGAATGATGTAGTCCTTCCTCCTCTTGTCCTCAGTTCTCTGTTAATTTCTTTACAAATTAAAAAAAGATGACAGCAGTCTTATTCAGATGTAGGCCTTCCCCAGTCCTTCCTTGTCTTGGCGGGTGCCTTGCTCTGGGGCTCACATCAAAGCTGTTCTCTCTGCTGGGTGGCCCAGGAGGATTAGTCTTCCTCTGCTGCTCCTCTCTTCTAATTCCCCTCCCCGGCTTCCTCCCACCTGGGCTCTGTGTGTGGCCTTCTTGGATGAGGGCAGATGCCAGTGACTCCATGTCTGGGCAGAGGCACGAGTCCTGTACTTTTTGCCCTGTTCTCAGCCCTGCTTTGCTGGCCCAGGATGGGTGTGGGTCTAAGTGAAGCAGGGCTGAGGAGGGGCACAGCTCCCCTGGGAGTGGCTGTGAGCATTGTACCTGCTGCCCCGTGAGCTCACCATCCTGCAGTTGTTAGTTACCTCCCTAATGAAGCTGGTCGTTAGCTTCTGGGACAGCTGATTTCCAGGGGATTATTTGTATTACACACTTTAATGCTTTTTAATAGCAAATTTTTAATTAAATGGAAAGTCCTTTTGGAAGTGAGGGAGCAGCAGCTGCAGCAAGACTCAGCGTGAGGCTCCGACTGAGACCAGAGACGCACGGTGAGGACTTGGGGAAACGTGACTGAGCTTGCCCAGGTTAGGTGGGTGGGAGGGAGGGAAGCAGAGTCTGGCTCTGGCTCCTTCCTTCTGTCCTAAATCCCTCCTCTGTCATCTGCAGGCTGAGGGAAGCAGAAATTCGTTTGCCCAAGTCAGGAAAGAACAGTTTGGGCAGGAGGACTATTAGAAGTATCACCTGCTTTTCATCCCATTCTCAGAAATACTGAGTTTGGGTGGGATTTGGGGGCTGATGACCACATCAGGTTCAGTGATGTCTGGTTCGGGCACTCTGACATGTAAACAATTGCTAGGCCCTCGATCCAGCCCTGGCAGGCCTCTTAAGTCCTCATTTGGGTGAGGAGAACCAGGGGCCTGAAGTGATGGTTCAGTGCCTCGGGGTATGACGTCTGGGTTGTGTATTTTGTCTTCTGACTGATCTGGCTTCAGTGGGGAGGGGATGTAGAGAAGCACCTCAGGCCCGAGGAAATGCTCTAACACTGGAAATGGAAGCGGTTGGGCCTGCCAAGGAAGAGACGTGGGGATTTTTTTGCCTCCGAGTACTTCACCAGTTGGTTTGGTGTCGGGCCATTCCTGAAGTGCTCCGTGAGGTGCTCCTCTAACTGCCAAGGATTGGGGCAGAGGTCAGTTACAGGCAGGCCTTTGGAACAGAGGTTCCCCAGCAAGAGAGTTCAGGTGAGGGGAGAGACAGGGGATAGTCAGCCAAAGCACAGTCGTGTCCGCATTAGAAAGATGCTCAGGGGTTGGCATTTAACCCAGAGGTGGCTTTGTGGGCAGAAGCTTGAAGAGGAGACCTCAGAAGACATTAGGCTGGTGTTTTGCCCAAGAGCTTTGGAGGCGGGGAATGGAAAGGGATTCTGCTGGCCAGCTTTCCTCACAGTTGGTGACTCGCCCTGGTCATCTCCCTGTGGTGCCCTCCTGGACCTATGTACAATGCCGTTGTAGGGACGTTTGTGAGCAGTCTGCCTTCTGGGCTACTGGGTGTTTGGGCTGCCCCATGTTTCTTGCAGGGAACAGTGGTGTAGACCAGTCTTTGGAGTTAGAGAACACTGGGTTCTCATCTTGACCCACCATTTAGAAGCTCTCTGGTGGCCTTTGGCAAAGAGACTATATATCCCTGAGCCTCTGGTGTTTTCATCTATAAATTGGGAATCACATTCATCTCAGGTGGTTGAAAGGAGTAATAAACTCCTCATGGGGAGGCACTATGTTTATCCCTACTGAATTATCTGGCACATAGTAGGCACTCAGTAAATGCTTATGGAGTAGGTAGTGTATGCCAAGAGTCAAACACAGGCCCATTACATAGTAGGCACTTAATAAGCAGTTATCGTGGTCATTGTCTGAATATGCACACGGCCTTCTGGGCCTCCCAGCGTTATTCCGAGCCACGTGCCTTCCTGCTAGCCCAGCCTTCCCCACCTTCTTCACCTCCCCTTAGTCCCCCTATTCCTATTTACTCCTCTGAAAGAATTCTCTGGCTGTCTGGTCTGGTCATTCTCTGCCCCTGCTGTCAGTGACACTAGGTGCTTCTCACTCTGCGTTCCACCCTCATGCATCACTCAGTCAGGGCCACCTTCTCTGAGACCAGTCCCTCTAGGAAGGTTCTTTCTTTTTTCCATCTTGACTTACTGCTTAGCCAGGAAGCTTCTGTCTCTTGCCTGAGTCTGAGGTGGCAACCAGAGCACTGGTCTCTGGCTCTGAGGCCCCGTAACCTTGGATCGGGGGTGCTGGGCATGTTGCTACTTCTCCCCTCTGGTCCTTCAGGTAGAAGCCTAGTGAGACTGACAGGATGGGGTGGGGCGGGGCTGCCGAGGAGGAGAATAGGATTTCGAGTTTTCTCTCTGTTAATCTCTGTCCCCATCTCCTCTCTTGCAGTTCGCCTCCATGACAGTATTTCTGAAGAAGGGTTTCACTACCTCGTGTTTGACCTGTAAGTGCCATTTTCCAAGGGTGTGGGGGCCTTTTCCTCCAGCTGCCTCAAGATGAAGGCTTGGGAAAAGGCCTAAACAGGGTCTCCAGCCTCTGCCCAGGTCCTTCGCCTTTGCCCGAGGGTCCTTTGATTGTGAACTTCCTCTGGTGATGGGGCAGGTTGCTGGCACAGAGCCCCTGAGGGGGTCTTATTGCTCACCCAGGGCTCTAAATCCCAGGATGGCATTGTTCTCACAGTTCTGATCAGCAGCACACCTCCCATAGATGCCTTTTTCTTGTTTCTCATGTGTTATCCTTAGTGGAGAAATAAAATACAGCTAGCTCTTTGCATGACCTTAAACATTCTGGGAAATTGAAGGTAGCTTTTATTAGTCATAACTCAGGCTCCATTTGGTCTCTTCTCCACTTTGGCTGTGTTTTAATTTCTTAAAGTGGCTCTTCACCTCCTGGAAACTCCTTTCCAGTATTTTCAGGGTTGGGTCTCTCTGTTATTGGTCTCATTATTCTTCAGCTTCAGTAGTAGATCTGTCCTTGGGCAGCTTATATTTTAGTATGCATACTGGTCTCAAAGTAAGGACTTTTTGGGTAGATTGGCTGTTTTCTTTTGGATCCCCATACTTTCATCTCTGCTTGAATGTTAGCTCATCTGTAGGTTATAGAGACAGAAATGTCCAGAGGAAAGAGAGAATCCATGATACCTCAAGAAGTCTTCTGTCAGCTGGGCACGGTGGCTCACCCCTGTAATCCTAGTTCTCTGGGAGGCCAAGGCAGGTGGATCACTTGAGTTCATGAGTTTGAGACCAGCCTGAGCAAGAGCAAGACCCTGTCTCTAAAAATAGCCAAGTGTTGTGGTGGGCGCCTGTAGTCCCAGCTACTCGGGAAGCTGAGGCAGGAGGATTACTTGAGCCCAAAAGTTTGAGGTTGCTATGAACTGGGATGCCAGGGCACACTCCTGAGGGCAACAAAGTGATTCTCTGTCTTTTTTTTTTTTTTTTTTTTTTTGCAGTTTTTGGCCAGGGCTGGATTTGAACCTGTCACCTCCGGCATATGTGGCTGTTGCCCTTACTCCTTTGAGCCACAGGCGCTGCCCATGATACTCTGTCTTAAATTTAAAAAAAAAAAGGCAGTCCTATGTCATTAAAGGATTGAGCCTGTTCAGGGATCTCATTCAAAATGCACATGGAGTTGGGATTTCTCTGAAATCTATTCTACAATGTGACCCTGTTTCCTATTGGACGTTGGGGTTGGTCTAGGGACCTATGCTGCCTCTGATCCTCTTCTTCTGTTGGTTACAGTGTTACCGGTGGGGAGCTGTTTGAAGACATTGTGGCCAGAGAGTACTACAGTGAAGCAGATGCCAGGTGAGATGAGGCCCCAGTGGTTCAAGTGTAGCTCTGGAGTTTGGGATTAAAATAAGTCTTGGCTGGCCGAGCACAGTGGTTTATGCCTCTAATCCTAGCACTCTGGATTGCCAAGGTGGGTAGATTGCCTGAGCTCATGGGTTAAAGACCAGTCTGAGCAAAAGCGAGACCCCGCCTCTAAAAATAGCCAGGCATTGTGGCAGGCACCTATAGTCCTAGCTACTTGGGAGGCTGAGACAAGAGAATGACTTCAGCCCAAGAGTTTGAGGTGGCCTTGAGCTATGATACCACAGTACTCTACTGAGGACAACAAAGTGAGACTCTGTCTCAAAAAAAAAAAATTAAATAAATAAGTCTTAGCTGCCTTATAGTACCTGGATTGTACCTATTTGAATGGTCTTTGGGGAAGATCAGAGAGCTCTTGTGTGGACAGATTTTGTAGAGCTTGGCTAGAGCCACATATCGTGGATGGTATTAGAAATTAAAAATTCAGGGCCAGGAGCAGTGGCTTACACCTGTAATCCCAGCACTTTGGGAGGCCAAGGCAGGAGGATTGCTTGAGCCCAAGTTTTTGAGAAAGCCAGGACAACATAGTGAGATGCCATCTCTTAAAAAAAAAAAAGAAAAATATTAGCTGGGTGTGGTGGTACTATGCACTTCTAGTCCCAGCTGCTCTGGAGGCTGAGGCAGTAGAATAACTTGAGCCTGGAAATTCAAAGTTACAGTGAGCTATGGTCAGGCTACTGTACTGCAGCTTGGGGGACAGAGTGAAACTGTGTCTTAAAAAATCAAAACAAACCCCCAACATTTCCAGTTCAATTTTTTGCAAATCTCTTACAAGTCTCCTTTACCCAGAATACCCTTTTATTGTACTATTGTGTACTTACAAGCACGCCAAGGGCTCTCTCTCTACCCTGTTCTTTCTTCTGATAAATCCTAGTATGGACAAGCCACTGAGCTGAGGTGGAGAAAACATGGCTTCTGACCCAAAGCAGTGCTGGGTTCTAGGTTAATCCAACCAGGAAGCCTCGTGGGGATTGTCAGCCTCTGCCACCTTGTGGGTTGCCCAGCATGACCAGTCTGAGTGAGGCTCCTCCGGCTGAAGGACCGTTCCTCAGCCTCGTGCCTCAGCCCCTAGTCCTCCCAGGAAGCTCTGGAGCCTCCTCCTTGTGACACAGCAGAATTCCTCCCACACCACAGTGCTCAAGCTCCTGTTTGGCCTGCCTTTCCCGCCTCAGCTCTTCCCCCAGCCTCGCTTTTCTCTGAGGGTGATGTCCTTACAACCTGGTTTTGATCATCCTGCCTGCAGCTTATCTGGCTTATGTGGCAGCTCTGGCTGCCTCTGGAGAGTGGGGGAGTGCAGCTTCCTCACGAATTTCTCAACCCTGAACAGCCAATGTTTGCTGATCAACTTCAGATGCTTCAGCCTCGGGAAAAATTCTCAAATGGGGAGATGAATTCCAGTGCCAGCAGGGGAGGACCAGGCTCTGGGGCGGAGGAGGCAGTGATAGCTCAGTCAGGGAGACTGGCAGGGAGGAGGGAGAGCTAGGGGTGGGGGCCTGAGGGGGGTGACTGTACCAGTGGGCTTGGCCTGGCTCTGCTGGGACACTTCGCACTTTTGCCATTTTTGGCCAGAAGGCTCTCCCTGCTAGCCCGGCTCTGTTCTAATTATACATTTCTGTGGAGACTCGCCTCTTCAGCTCGGTTCTTAAAGTTTCTTGGGCTGTGTCCTATGGGAAGGCTTGAGCCTCAGCCTCCAGGGTCCCAGTAAGACCCCATGGCTCTTGTGGGAACCCCAGCATCAGATTGAAGAGGAAGCAATAATAAGCCCAGGCCACCCAGGCCAGCACACCTGGATGCTGTGCATACCTGGTAGTCCCTTATGGAGAAGATCTGTCCTCTGGGCTAGGGTTCCTCAACCTTGGTGCTGCTGACATTTCTGGCCTCATAATTTTTTGTTGTGAGGGCCTTTCCTGTACACTGTAGACTTTTAGAAGCATCCTTGGCTTCTACCCACTAAATGCTGGTAGCAAACCCCCCCCAGTTGTGACAATCAGAAGTATCTCTAGGCATTGCCAAATGTTCCCTAGGGGGGCAAAGTCAATTGAAAACCACAGCTGTAGACCGCCTATGCTCCCTGCCAGGAGTTAGACTACAGAAAGAGGAGGATGGTTTTTGTAAGGTGGACAGTCTAATTCAAGAATGTGATTCTGGCCTGTAGTCCCAGTTACTTGGAATGCTGAGATGGGAGGGTTGCTTAAGTTCAGGAATTGGTGACCAGCCTGGATAACATAGCAAGACCCCATCCCTTAAAAAAAAGTCTCTGGGTTAGTTTGTCTTTTTCTTTATAAAATCAAACGCTACTCCTTAGGTGCCCTGTTTGGAACCTAAAGTGTGTGTGTGTGTTTGTTTTATCTCCCCTATTAGATGGTAAACTTCACTGTAGTTACTATGTCTTGCTCATCTGTATATTCTGTGTGGTCTCAAGCACAGTGTTTTACAAACACTTAATAAATGTTTGGCTAAATGAATGAGTGCAAACTCGAAAACAACTTAGGTGGTTTAGTTGGACTCTACTTCCTAAATTGCTAGCACAAGCCTTTTCTCCAAGAACAAAGTTACTATATAGGGAAAGAAAAAGTAGGGAAGGGCTTGGTGCCTGTAAGCACAGTGGTTATGGTGACAGCTACATACATCGAGGCTGGTGGGTTTGAACCCAGCCTGGACCAGTTAAAAACAACGATAACTGCGACAAAAAAATAACTGGGCATTGTGGCAGGCACCTGTAGTCCCAGCTACTTGGGAGGCTGAGGTAAGAGAATCGCTTCAGCCTAAGAGTTTGAGGTTGCTGTGAGTTGTGATGCCACAGCACACTACTAAGGGCAACATAGTAAGACTCTGTCTCCAAAAAAAAAAAAAAAAAGAGAGACTGGTGGACCCCTGTTCTATTCTCTCCTCTGCCATTATTTAGCAGGTGATGGATGGTGAAAAATCCACTTAATCTGCCTGGGCCTCAGTTTCCTTCTCATGAAATAAGTTGAACTGAATAATGTTTAGTGTTTCTCCATGAACCTGTGACCTATTGTTCCGTGCCTTAGTCTGCAGCATGTGGTCATGGATAAGGTGGTTTAACTCTGCACTGACACTTCTTTTCCTTCTGCTTTCCTAGCCACTGTATACATCAGATTCTGGAGAGTGTTAACCACATCCACCAGCATGACATCGTCCATAGGGACCTGAAGGTACGATGCAGGCTCCCCTTGCCTCCGGGTGTGAAGTGTTGGCGCCACCTGGTGCTAGATATTGGTACTGCATGGGTCCAACCCAGGCTCCCTCTAGGCTGCAGGGTGGGGACTTCACAAGTTCCTCTCTGCTCCTTCTGCAGCCTGAGAACCTACTGCTGGCGAGTAAATGCAAGGGTGCTGCTGTCAAGTTGGCTGATTTTGGCCTAGCCATTGAAGTACAGGGAGAGCAGCAGGCTTGGTTTGGTAAGGATGACCCTGTCTTCCCGGAATGCAGCCCTCGCCCTTCCTCCTCTTCCTGATCTGCCTTCCTCTCTTAGAACCAGAAGCCAGACTCTTAATGGTCCTGGGCTCCTCAGAGACTAGAGGAGGGTGGGAGGGCACAGAGATCCCTCCTGGCCTTGTGTGACTCAATACAGTGAGTCTAGCTATTGTCAGCACTGTGTTCTTGCTGCCTCAGGGGAGGATTTGAGAGTTCCTGGTAGGCATATGAACTTGCCCTCTGATTTAGATTCCAGACACTACAAGAAGCCCAGCCTGTTATCTCTTGCTGCCTATGTGAGGAGAGCTTATGTAGCAAAAGCAGCAGGAATGAGAAGAGACTTGGGGGAAATTGCTGATGTGGATTGAATGAGAGAGAAAGTGGTTCAGTGTGCCTCTGCCTTCTCTTCTGCTGCAGGTTTTGCTGGCACCCCAGGTTACTTGTCCCCTGAGGTCTTGAGGAAAGATCCCTATGGAAAACCTGTGGATATCTGGGCCTGCGGTAAGCCCATTCCACACTCTCAGCTTTTCGGTGTTAAGGGCCCTCGACTTCTGATGATGGCGAGAAAGAGGCATCGCTATTCCTTGCGGGTCGCACAAGTGCCTGGTGTATGTGAAATCACAGTGTTTACTCTAGTGCCCCTGGGGTGACTGTTCCTACCACACCCTCCTCCCCAAGTACTTCCTGGAGTATTTTGCATCCTTCTTGGATAGAGATTTGCTCACACCTTAGAGGATGGGTTGTGCCTAGAGAAATCCCCGATGTGACTTGGTGCTATAGGAGTGAGGCAAAGCAGGAGGGGCTGGTGGCTCAGCATTATCAGCTGGCATCCACCTCTAACTGTGGAATGGCCTGTGCCTTTCTGGGTGGCTCTGAGCCCTGCATGGCTTTTCTTGGTTCCTCAGGGAAGTAGTGACTGACCCCAGTGACCTATGTGTTCTGTCTCGTAGGGGTCATCCTGTATATCCTCCTGGTGGGATACCCTCCCTTCTGGGATGAGGATCAGCACAAGCTGTATCAGCAGATCAAGGCTGGAGCCTATGATGTAAGGACCGGTTTGCTGGAGAGCCGAGCAACCGAGCCAGAAAGGGCAGATCCCCTGGTCCTCTGGCTCTGTCCACGGGAGACAAGGAAGGAAGCTTATTTAGTGTGTCACATGATATGGGGTCTCAGGGGACTTTGAGGACCTAGAGATGGGCATTCAGGGCTCAATTCGTGCCACCCCATACCCTAGGGAGCAACTTTTTTTTGGTATAGCCTTCTAAAGGTAGCTATAAAATTGAGGAGCCTGCTGAAGTCCTTTGATATTTATTTGTAAAGACTGGAGAGGCCTCATGGTGTGCTGCGTAATGTAGGGACAACATCTGGAGGCTCCTCCACTGCAGTGGTGCCACGGGCCATCACTGAGCCTCTATTCCTCCTAAGTAGAGAACCAGACAACACAGGAGTCCCCTTCCACTCTCATCTGATATTCTGCATTCTAACCATGCTTGTTCTGTCTTCTTTTCCCACTCTTTAAGTTGACAGGTTCTGGGATGTTGCCAGGGCTTCTCCAACTCTCTGCCAGGCAGCTTTAGGTACCACAGAGTATCCCAATTATAGGAGTTGGGTCAAAGACAGAGCCTACATTTTAGGCTGTGAGGCTTACAAAATTTGTATTCCTCCTCCCCCGTGTTCCTGCTCCTTAGTTTCCATCACCAGAATGGGACACAGTGACTCCTGAAGCCAAGAATTTGATCAACCAGATGTTGACCATAAACCCAGCAAAGCGCATTACAGCTGACCAGGCTCTCAAGCACCCATGGGTTTGCGTAAGTGTCTTGGGCTGGGGTCAAGCAACTTGGGGATACCAGCACTCCACATGTCCTTAATACCTCCCTTACCTTCCTTCTTCGTATCAGAGGATCATCCTGGGTCCTGAGCAAGGACTCAGCAGAAGAGCAGGGGACTGGTGAGGCTCCTCAGCAGGAGGCTGATGAGACTGACAGGCCTCTACTCATCTCTCTCCTACACACTGATGTTAGATTGGGGTTTGGTTCTCTTCTTAAGAGGACACACCTTGTAGACTCTAGCCACTAACAGAAGCCAAGGTGAATCTCCAAATTTAGGGTACATACTCAGATCTCAATTCATGTATCTCTAATGGAACTATGATCAAGACCCAAGGAATAATCAAAAGGAGGCCTCTTACACCTGTAATCTGGGCAGCCAAGGCAGAAGGATCACTTGAACCTAGAAATTTAAGGCCAGCCTGAGCAAGAGTGAGACCCCATCTCTACCCAAAATAGGAAAAAGTAGCTGGGCAAGGTAGTGTGTGCTTGTAGTCCCAGCTACTTGAGGGGCTGAGGCAAGAGGATCACTTGAGCCTAGGACTTTGAGGTTGCTGTGAGTTATGATGACACCACTGTCCTCCAGCTGGGGTGACAGAGGCAAGACTATCTCAAAGAAAAGGAAGGGGCTCCAAGTCCTTAAAAAGAGCATTCTGAAGCTCAGTCATAAAGTTTCCTGGCCCCTATAGGCTATCAATGTGGGTTGGCATATTCTGTTTCTGCACATAATCCTATCAAGCTAAAATATCTACTGTCAAAAAAGAGTCTGGTACAGTTAGACATCTTGACAACCAAGAGGCATCATTTGTCCTTTCCTGTTTTTATGGAATGCCTCTTTAGTATTGGTCACCATGTGTGTGCTGGAGATACAAAGATAAATGAGGCATGGTCTCCACCCACAGAGATCTCAAAGATAATCTGCAGAGACAGGAACTCAAACAGGCAACCGCACTACAATGTGATGTGTGTGTACAAGAATCTGATGAGAATATAGGACCTTCTACTGTCCATGGTGGGTAGTGTGGTTACTGAAGGCTGCACGGAGGAGGTAACCTCTATCCTGGTTCTCAACAGACAACTAGGAGGTCTGCAGGATATTAACTTATAGGCAGAGGTTAGCATGGACCAGGATGAGAGGTTATGGGGAACTGGGGTGAGTTTAAGGACTGCTAAGTAGTTTGGTTATAGTTAAGGCTTTGACTACAGGAGTGCAAGAGAGTGAGGCCAACAAAATTCTATGACATAAAAGTTCCTGCCTAAGGAGTCTGGATTATATTTGAAAGTGCAAGAAACCATTTAAGGATTTAAAGAGAGAGTGAAATTTGCATTTAAGAAAGATCACTTTGGGTTTGGTGCCTGTGGCTTTAGCAGCTAAGGTGCCAGCCACATACACCTGAGCTGGCAGGTTCAAATCCAGCCCAGACCCACCAAACAATGACAGCTGCAACTAAAAAATAGCTGGTCATTGAGGCGGGTGCCTGTAGTCCTAGCTACTTGGGAGGCAGAGGCAGGAGAATCACTTGAGCCCAGGAGTTGGAGGTTGCTGTGAGTTGTGATGCTACAGCACTCAATGCAGGGCGATAGCTTGAGGCTCTGTCTCCAAAAAAGAAAGAAAGATCACTTTGGGCTCAGCACCTGTAGTACAGTGGTTATGGCACCAGCCACATACACCAAGGCTGGCAGGTTTGAACCCGGCCCAGGCCAGCTGAAACAATAATGAAAAACACAAAAAAAAAAAAAAAGAAAAGAAAAATAGCTGGGCATTGTGACAGGTGCCTGTTAGTCCCAGCTACTTGGGAGGCTGAGGCAAGAGAATCGCTTAAGCTCAAGAGTTGGAGGTTGCTACTGAGGGCAACATAGTGAGACTCTGTCTCAAAAAAAAAAAAAAAGCTGTGTAAAAGACAGAATTCCTGGGTGTAGTGGCATATACCTATAGTCCTAGCTACTTAGGAGGCATAAGCAGGAGGACCTCTAGAGTCCAGGAGTTCAAGGTGGCAGTGAGCTGTGATCATATCCATGAGTAGCCACCATACTCCAACCTGGGCAACATAGTGAGACCTTGCCTCTAAAAAAAAAGGGAATTGAAGAAGAATGAGGCTAGAGGCAGAGAACTCAAGAAGCTTTCATAATTGTCTAAATAAGACCAGATGAGGTCTTCACTGAAGGTGAACATGGGAGAGGAGAGTAGTGTGAGTGTACAAATTCAGGAAATATTTGAGAGCTGGAATCAAATGGATTTAATTTACTCCCCAGTTGGATTTGGGAAGTGAAGGGGAGAGGGATTTATAGGGACTACTAGGTTATAAATTGGTAGCTGAGTGGCAGGTTGTGCCATTCACTGACCCAGAGTTGCTTGTTTGTGAGAGAAGATAAAGTTTTTAGTTTTACACATACTGAGTGTGTTTCTGGGGGCCTCCAAATGGACACATCCAGTGGGCAGTCAGAAATAGCATTTTAGAGGTTAGAACAGAACTTAAAAATTGGAAATACAGGTTGTAGTCATTTCTGTTTGTTGCTAGTGGGCTGTAGAAATCAGTGGGATTGGGTGGGGCACAGTGACTCATGCCTGTAATTCTAGCTTTCTGGGAGGCCAAGGCAGGAGGATCCCTTGAGTTTAGGAGTTGAGACCAGCCTGAACAAGAGCAGGATCCCATCTCAACCAAAAAGTGAAAAATTAGTCAGGTGTTGTAGTGAGTGCCTATAGTCCCAGCTACTTGGGAGACTGAGGCAGGAGGATTGCTTGAACCCAAGAGTTTGAGGATGCTAAGAGGTATGACACCATGGCACTCTACCCAGGGTACTGAGTAAGAATCTGTCTCAACACCAAAAACAAAAAAAAAGGTGTGATTGTTCTATGCTAATTGGATTCTTTTTTTTTTTTTAAGAGACAGAGTCTCACTTTATCGCCCTGGGTAGAGTGCTGTGGCGTCATAGTTCACAGCAGCCTCCAACTCCTGGGCTTTAGGTGATTCTCTTGCCCCAGCCTCCCAAGTAGCTGGGACTATAGGCACCCGCCACAATGCCTGGCTATTTTTGTTGTAGTTTGGCTGGGGCCAGGTTTGAACCCACCACCCTTGGTATCGGGCCAGCGCCCTACTCACTGAGCCACAGGTGCTGCCTGCTAATTGGATTCTTTTTTTTTTTAAGAGACAGCATCTCACTTTGTCACCCTTGGTAGAGTGCTGTGGTGTCATAGTTCACAGCAACCTCCAGCTCTTGGGCTTAGGCGATTCTCTTGCCTCAACCTCCTGAGTAGCTGGGACTACAGGTGCCCGCCATAATGCCCAGCTCTTTTTTGTTGCAGTTTGGCCGGGGCCGGGTTTGAATCTACCACCCTCAGTATATGGGGCCAGTGCCCTACCCACTGAGCCACAGGCACTGCCCTGCTAATTGGATTCTTTTTTTTTTTTTTAGACAGAGCCTCAAGCTATCCCCCTAGGTAGAGTGCCATGGCTTCACAGCTCACAGCAACCTCCAACTCCTGGGCTCAAGCGAGTCTTCTGCCTCTGCCTCCCAAGTAGCTGGGACCACAGGCGCCCGCCACAACGCCCAGCTATTTTTTGGTTGCAGCCATCATTGTTGTTTGGCGGGTCCAGGCTGGATTTGAACCCGCCATCTTAGGTGTATGTGGCTGGTGCCTTAGCCACTTGAGCCACAGGCGCCGAGCCTGGATTCTTAATGTAAACTTATATTGCTTCAGTAAGTGAAAAGATGGCTACTAAACACCAGCATTGAATGATATTCAGGACTTAAAACAGACACTCAAAAACTGGGGTCATTTTTGTGGCCTCCCACTTTCCACAATCCTATATATCTCTGTATCCCCTGAGGACTTCACTGTATTATGACATTACATAATAACTGGTACTTGTATCGACAACCTTGAGTCATCAAGGATATATAGACCATGTCTGGTAGATTCTCTTTAAAGAGACCAGGAAATTAACAGTAAACACTTTGACGGAATGATGAAAAGAATTGATGCTTCACGGTAAAGATCCTCAGCTTCTGGGATTACAGCTTCATTTAGGACCTTGCTGGGGATGTGTTGGAGGGGCTCTTGGAAGGAAGGAACGCTTCTGGAGTGAGCAGGAGCCCTGCCAGTTCTCTCCCTACTGAGAATCTGGAACACAGTGGGTGGTTAGTAAACAGATACTGAAGAAGTAACTGATTAGGGATCACAACACCCAGGATACCCTTGTCCTGTAACCTCCATTTCCCAAGGAAATGCTCTTGGCACCCTCATCTAGCCTCAATTAATCAGTAATTAATGGGGTCATGTTCAGATTGTCAACTTGGGATAGTACTTTTATTTTAAAAAGATTTTCACATCTGTGATCTCAGTTTATCTTCAGAGCAACTCTGGTGTGGCTGAGTGCATGACCCTGTCCTGAGCATGGCCATCAGTGCTGGGACTATAGTGGGGGCCAGGGGATCTGAGCTAGGGGCTCACAGGCCTGTCTGTTTGGCTTTCAGCAACGATCCACAGTGGCATCCATGATGCATCGTCAAGAGACCGTAGAGTGCTTGCGCAAGTTCAATGCCCGGAGAAAACTGAAGGTGAGTCTTACTTCCAGGCTATCAGCCTCCTTGAAATTGTGCTTTGTAACAGTATGGCTCCTGCCCCGTCACAGAAGGGAGCTCCTTCCTGCCTGGAGCTGACATATGAAGGTTATACATGTTGGGGGTTGAGGGGTTGAGACCTATTGTCTTCAGGCTCTAGCCAGAAGCTGCCTCTGCCTGAGACCAGGCTACCATTCTCCAGAGTGAGACTGAATTCATAGGACCTTCCTCTTTCCCCAGGGCGCCATCCTCACCACCATGCTTGTCTCCAGGAATTTTTCAGGTATGTTTTCCCAGCTGTGCACTTTAATTCTGCCGAGGTGAGTGGGTCAGGAATGGGACATTGCCATCCCATGTGGCACTTGGGAGTGTTGGGGAACACCTTGGCCAGGATAAATGAGAATCCTATTTTAAGGGGCTATTGCTGAGTCCTATTACTGAGATTCTGGGGGCTTTGCTTGGGCTCACGTTTATGAATTCTGTTCCCTAGAACCTCCCAAGGAGTGGCCTGCCCAGCCTCCCATGTACCTAATCCTGTGGATTCTTGGCACTCTAGTCAGGGCAATAGAGTGAGACTCCAATAAAATGAAATAAAATAATAACTTTCTGAAGACACTCAGCACTTTAAGATTTTAGCCAGTCTAGGGTATAGGGGAGGGAAAAAGAGAGACGGGGATAGTTCATCTGAATCACCACTATTAATTTGCTGACTGGGAGCTCTCTTATCTCATTGTGTCCAAGTAGAAATAACTGATAGAAATTATTCCAGTTGTTTAAACCTTTGACAGCAACTTGTGCTTAAAATATTCTTTGTGATACTAGCAGTAAAAAGTGAAGAAACAGAGACCAGCAGGAGAGAGGGAAATGAACTTCTGTAAATTTGCATAAGTAATTGGGAGCGCTGGAACCAGCACAAGCGTAAATCACACTTGGCATTTCTTTTTAAGATGCAAGACGCTCCACTGCCCCCCATCCCTACCCTCACCCAAACCCCATCATCGTTTGCCTTCAATGGAGACGCACCATGGCTTTTCTCTGAGAAAAAGATTAATGTCAAGACTTAAGTAAAGACAGAGGCCTCTTTCCAGCTTGCCATTTCCCCTGGTCTTCCCTCCCTCTAACCTCTAGCCTTGCTGTTTTGGTTCAAGATCACCCTTCCCATCCTCATAACAAAACTCCCTCCCTCGCTGTCCCTCTGTACCACTATAAAAAGGGGGTTGTACAGGAGCACCAGCCACCATGCAGGGCAGGCAGCCACTCTGGGCTGAGGTTGCTCCCCTAAGCCCGAGTCCTGATGGTATCCTGGGGCCTTGGCTTGGAGGATGCTGTAGGCAGGAAGATTTGAGCCTCAGAGACCCAGAGCTCCATAATGCCAGGACTGGATAGTGGGCCTTGGGAGTGGGCCACCTCAGGCCCATTGCTGATGACCTCAGTTTCGGGCTCGCTCTCGGGTTGTGGGTACGCATGAGAGGAAGATTATGGTTCTGGATTTAGCTGTCACAGATCAGAACAGGAAAGTGCAGTTGGCTGTCTCCAAGAGAGATGAAACTCTAGTCCCACACTGTACTTTTTGTCTTTTAATTACTTGTAGCTCCTACTCTCTGGGTGTAAGAGCCTTTCTGGAGGACACTCAAGGCATTTCTTTGCTACCACTAGAGTGGTGACTTGTCCTCTTCTCTGAGTCAAAGCCATGCAAAGGCAGGCGACTGGTTCTTTTAGCCTGGCCAGTCAGTAGCCAGTGCCCTGTCCCATGGCCTTGAGCCTTTATGTCAACCTCCCCCTCCATTTCAGGAAATTGCTGTTCTGGTTTCAGGAAATCGGACTCTGTCAGGACAAATCACCTTTATTCATCCCTAAAGAGCTTCCTATCCTTATTGCCCAGGTCTTTCCTGGCCTTTGAGCTTAGTTTGCCCTGGGTCATCAGAGACAAATAAAGCTACAAACTAGGATGGCCTCTTCTGCCCTTACTCTGGGACGGGTAAAGACAGAGCCTGTCTCTGGAAACTTACATAGAAAGAAAATGTAATTAAGAAGGACAGGCACCTGTGTGTTCCCTTAGGCATGAGCTAGGCTGGTTTTTGAGCCCTAGACTTGGCTAATAGTGAAATCAGGGCTTCTAGAATGTATTGCTTTAGCAGCCTTTGTTTTCTTTCTGGGGGCTTATTTCACCCTCAGTGCACTGAACTATAGGCTGAGAAAGGCTACTCTCCTGGCTACCGCCTTAGGAAGGGAACCTGTCTCTGAAGGGCTAGGAGACATGGAGCTGGGGCCTATCAGTAAACTCAGCTGTACAAGGCCACAGACCCTCTCTGGGCCCCCAGTGCCAGTCTCTCCATGGTTTGGAATGTGGTAAGAGGAAGGGGCTGCTCTGTGCTCCAGGCTCTCTGATAAAGGGCTCATGTACGTGCCTGGGCAGGACCTCACAGTTCTAAGCTAGCAGTGGGCTACCTGAGAAAGGCTACCTGCCTCTCACCGAGTCAGGCTTTTACCTGTGCACCCTCACCTGAAGTCACGGGACAGACTCTAAAGCTACCTCCGTGAAGCAGAGAGGTGATATTCCCCACGCCCTGGCCAACCCTAGTCTTCTCAGGCCCCCAGACTGCTGCAGGGCTGGCTGCACCTGCCTCATCGGCCTGCCTCCGGTGCCTCTGCTCCCACAGCTCGGCTGGCTTGGCCACGCTGCCCGGGCCGTGCTGTGTGTGGGCTGCCCATGGGTTGCCGCGCCTCGTGCTGGGGCATGCTCGCTGCTGACAGGCCCCCGTGGCTTTGCGGCAGCTCTGTGCACTGAGAGATTGTATCCCCTCAGTTGGCAGGCAGAGCTCCGCCCCCGCCTCGCCTGCCACGAGCGCCGCCGGCCTGGCCGGGCAAGGTACGTGGCATGAGTCCTCCCCGACTGCCTGCCTCGGCTCCCTGCCACCCCACCAGGAGGGCCAGCATGCCAGGCCCACTCACCAGGGAGGCGAGTCCCATGCTTGCGGGCTGAGATGGGCATGCCGGACAGACCACCTAACTTGGCATCTGCGAGCACATTGGTGTAACAGAGCCTCCTAACCAGCCGTGCATGCTGGGCGCCTGCCAACTCTCAGGAGGCAATAGCCTGGGGATATGGAGCTGGGCACAGGAGCTTTTCCTCCTGACCTGCCTGTGAGGGCTGTGGCTGACGGTCACCCCTCAGAGATAGCCCTGAGTGTGGCCTGGAGCTGCCCAGTAATAGGACTGGACTTCAGCACTGTTTAAGACTCCACAGGGAAGCCACACCGCTCAAAATTATGAAGCCTGGTGTTCGCAGGCCTCCAGATCTGAAAGGCTGGAGGCTGCAGAAGCCTTGGAATCAGCCGTTTCCAGTTTTGGATCCTAGCCCTGCCACACCCTGAACAAGTCACATCAGCTCTTCCAGCCTTAGGTTCCTCATCTCTCCAGTGGGCATAAGAATTAACCTGGTGATGCTTCAGATCACTGTGTCAGAGGCTCTCAACCTTTCCAGTGCAGTACAGCTAGTTGCCTGGGATTTCATAACAAATCTTGGTGCCAGGACCCCACTCAGAAAAAAATCAGAATCCCTAGGGCATAGGATAGGTATAAGCTTAAATCTTCCCAGGTGATTCTAATGGGCAACCAGGGCTCAGAACTGACTGCTGAATGTAAATCACTTAGATAGTATGTGGTCAGGCATTATAGTAAACACATTAAAAAAATTTTTTTAGGCCAGGCATGGTGGCTCACGCCTATAAGCCTAGCACTCTGGGAGGCAGAGGCGGGTAGATTGCTTGAGCTCAGGAGTTCAAGACCAGCCCGAGCAAGACTGAGACCCCACCTCTACTAAAAATAGAAAAACTGAGGCAAGAGGATCACTTTGATGATCAACTCAAACCCAAGAGTTTGAGGTTGCTGTGAGCTATGATGATACCATGGCACTCTACCCAGGGTGACAGAGTGAGACTCTGTCTCAGAAAGAAATAAAAATTAAAAAAACTATTTTTCCAAATTCAGCATGACTGGAGATAGGGCCAAAGGCCATTTTTTAGAGTCAGAATTCCTGTGATAGACGGATCCCTATTCTCACTGGAGAGAGATGCGACACAGCTTGGGTAGAAAGGGCCATATGAAGGGCAGGAGGGAAGCAATAATAATGACAATAGTGGTTAACACTTACTCAGTACTTGCTACCTGCCCACACTCTGCTAAGTACTTTTCCTGCATGATCCCATTGGCTCCCCACCACGGTTCTGTGAGGGAGGCCCTGTTTCATTCCCTTTTATAGATAAAGAAATTGAGGCTCAGGTTAAATAGCTCACCCAAGGTCACACAGCTAGAAAATGGTGGAACCAAGATACAAACTCAGGGTACTCCAGGTGGATCAGACAGTTGGGCTGATTCTATCTCCCTGTGCCTGCCAGACTCTCCCACCTACTGTTTGCTGTCTCCCTGTGGCCTTTGCGGCCAGCCAGTGCTATTGGCCTTCTGGCACAGAGCTCATCACTTTGAGCATCACCCCATGCCTGGCTAGAATCTGTTTGACAGCTCATTATTCTGCCTAGTCCTTTCTGCTCATGGGTCCAGAAAGTGGGCTCTGAGGAAAGGGTGGCAGCTAGGACCCAATAAACCTGGTGAAGACCTGCCCAGTGAAGGCTTCAACCCCCGGCAAAGCCCTCCTGTAGGTGGTCCTGGTCTCTGTGTCTGTGTCTGTCTGTCCTTCTTTGTGAACTGTGACACTGTTTCTTAAGAACACTCTTAGGAGATGTCTTGCATCCTTCCAGATTGGCTGTCCAGAGAACCTCCATGGCACCTAGGAACAGAGCCCTCACTGTTTGACCTTGGCACTTTGCTTCTAGGCCTGGGTAGAAGCCGTCAGAGGCAGAGTTCCCAATGCCCCGGGCAGCTCCAGTACTGAACATGATTTCTCCTCCTAAACGACGCAGTGTGCCCATTTCTTCTGAGCCCTCTTCCATGATGGGAGATCCTGGAGTGCCACCCTGAGGGCTCTGGCGCCACTGGAGATGGCCTTCTTGCCGAGGGGCTACTTGGAAGGGGTTTCTGGAGGTCCCCCCCATCCCCCTTGTCGAGCACAGCAGTCTGTTGTGGATCCAGCTGCCAGACTTCACGCTGGGAGAGGGTACAATGCAGGAGATGTGATTTTCCTCTTTGTTTTCACAGCTGCCAAAAGCCTATTGAACAAGAAGTCAGACGGCGGTGTCAAGGTAGGTGTCACTCTAGCTCCCTGACCAGAGTGTGGGTAATTCTTGGCACCTTGTTACCTTTTCCCTGGGTTCCTTCCTATCCTTGCTAGTCTACTTTAAACCAGATGCTTTTGTGCTCAGAATAGCAGGTTCCACTGTCCTGAGAGGGAAGAGGGAGAGGTATTGCTTCTCCTCTGAGCTGGTTGGGGAGGACTCGGGGCGTGATCCAAATTGCACTTTACGGGATCTGAATCCTAAACCTGACTTCTGCACCTGTGCCTCATCTCCAGAGCTTGACTCTCTGGGTCTTTTAGGCCATTTGGTTTGTTTGGTCATTTGTTTGTCCTTTTTAAAGCTTGAACTTTTTTAGTCAACTGAAAGCAAGGTTTGCCTGTGTGGCTCAGGCAGGGTCAAGGGCTCAGAACCTGAAGCCACTCCCCTTTTGTTCCTTTTCCTTATGTCTACACCATTTCCAGAACCCAGCTCAGACACCACTGAGCAAAAAAGTCTTAAGTTCTTTTGAGGCATAGGCTCCTCAGGAAAAGGCAGGGGACATGGAATATCGCAGCTCATTCCTATTTGGTGAGGGAGCTTTGTGGGGCTGGGCAAGCGGGAGGGCCAGGAGGGACCAGCAGAGGAGAAGTGGCTAGGGGTACCCACAAGGACCAAGGCAGATGCTATGAAAGCAGAAAAGGATCCTGGGTCAAGAGCATTGGATAGGAGTTCATGCCGTCTTTAACCATACAGCATTTCAAACCATGAAACTATGCAAACTTTCAAATCTCCAACAGAAGTTTAAGTTGGGTCTTTTCCCAGGATCTTGTGTCCACAGCTGAGATACACACACGTGTCCCATTCCCTTCCTTCTGTCCCTTCCGCTTTCCCTCGTTCTCTGCATGCCTGCTTCTGTGTCCTTTTGCCCCCCATGGGGAGGTTGGGCTCCACTAAAACCTTGTGACATGGAGCTGGGGTGGCCACATAGCCTACCTAGTTCTGGGCCTGAGCCAAATGGGCAGGTGCAGGTTAGGAAAGGGGGCAGGTTTAGTTGGAGAGAGATTTGGGATACTTCTGCCTACAGAGTATTTAATAAATAACCTGTCAGAGGTCTAGTATTGCCCTCCTCAGTTTTTGTTTTGTTTAAGACAGGGTCTCCCAGGCTCGGTGCCTGTAGCTCAAGTGGCTAAGGCGCCAGCCATGTACACCAGAGCTGGCGGGTTTGGGTCCAGCCCAGATCTGCCAAACAACAATGACGGCTGCAGCCAAAAAATGGGCGGCCGTTGTGGCAAGCGCCTGTGGTCCCAGCTACTTAGGAGGCTGAGGCAAGAGAATTGCTTAAGCCCAGGAGTTGGAAGTTGGGAAGTTGCTGTGAGCTGTAATGCCATGGCACTCTACCCAGGGCGATAGCTTGAGGCTCCATCTCAAACAAAAAAAAAAGACAGGGTCTCCCTTGGTTGTCGAGGTTGGAGTCCAGTGGTACAATCATGGCTCACTGTAAGCCTGAACTCCAGGGCTCCCACATAGCTGGGACTACACATGTAGTAGGGCCACTATACCTGACTAGTTTATAAGTTTTTTTAAGAGATGAGAGTTTCACTGTGTTGCCCAGGCCGGTCTTAAACCCAGGCCTCAAGCAATCCTCCTGCCTTGCCCTCTAAAAGTACTGAGATTACAGACATGACTCACTGTGCTCAGCCTGCACTTAGTTTTAAGGGGTCCACAAAAGAGGCATAATGGGGGGATAGTTTTCAGCTTACCTTTCGGTCAGGAAAATGGATGCACCTGGAATTAGCTAAGCACCTTATGTACTGGACCCTGCAGAGAACAGTGTAGTCTTGGAAGCTTATAGGTACAAGCTTATGAGGAAAGCTGAAGGGATATAGGAAAATTAGAACCACATCAGTGATTGCCTCTAGGATGTGGAATTAGAGGTAGGAGCAGGCAGGGAGGTACACTGTTCCTTTTTTACTTTTATTTTATTTATTTATTTATTTTTTGACATTTTTTTTTAATTGTCTTTTTTACTTTTAGCTATTTTTTTTTAAAGAGAATGTATTCTATAACTTGAAAATAACAAAACATTTTGGTTGGTTCTCTTATGCATATTGATGTTCTCTGCCCAATGAGAACATAGGGTGTGTGGTAGATGGAGGTGAAAAATATGGCTGGGAGCCGGGCATGGTGGCTCACGCCTGTAAACCTAACACTTTGAGAGGCTGAGGCAGGAGAATCACCTGAGGCCAGGAGTTCAAGACCAGCATGAGCAACAGCAAGAACTTGCCTTTACAAAAAATAGAAAAACTAGCTGGACTTGGAGGCATACACCTGCAGTCCCAGGTGGGACTAGGGAGGCTGGGGCAGGAGGATTACTGGAGCCCAGAAGTTTGATGTTGCCGTGAGCTATGATGACGCCCTTGCACTCTACCTTGGGTGACCGCGCAAGCCCCTTGTCTCAAAAAAAAAAAAAAAAAAAAAAAGGCTCAGCGCCCGTAGCTCAAGTGGCTAAGGTGCCAGCCATATACACCAGAGCTGTCGGGTTTGAATCCAGCCCAGGCCTTCCAAACAATGATAACTACAACCAAAAAATAGCCGGGCGTTATGGCAGGTGCCTGTAGTCCCAGCTACTTGGAAGACCGAGGCAAGAGAATTGCTTAAGCCCAGGAGCTGGAGGTTGCTGTGAGCTGTGATGCCACGGCACTCTACCCATAGCGACAGCTTGAGGCTCTGTCTCAAAAAAAAAAAAAGAAAGAAAGAAAGAAAAGAAAAAGGAAAGAAAATACAGTTTTCTTTACAGTCTGGTCAGGCAGAATTGAATGTTTCTGTCTTAAACCATGGGAAATGCCAGGGGTCACCAAACAAGGATGCTTTGATGAGAGAAATTTGGCTGAGGTTATAAGGGCAAATGGACGAGTACATGAACTAGACACAGGTGTAATTAGTATCTGTAGTAATCTGGGGGGAGGGTGAAGAAGAAAAGGTGATAGAAATAAAAAAAGGATAGTACTCAAAATACTTAATCAGCAAGAGAGGATAGGTACACGGGATAGAACAGGTGCTGCCTATAGGAAACTGTGCCAACTGTACCCAGGCTATGGGAAATACCAGCTCTGATTAGAAGCATGCCAGAGGGACCTCACATTGCAGATGGGGGTCCATCAGAGACAATGTCACGGTTTCCAGCCTTGAATGTTGGATGAATTGGTGGTACCTGTACTAGAAATGGGGGTAAATTGTGAAGCAAATGCCCATTTAGGTGCAGAGAGTTTGGTTTTGACCATACTGAGATTGGGGGACAGGTGGAGATACAATAACAGGCCCCAGGAAACACCTGGAGTAGCCCAGGGATTAAAGCCAGCACCAGACCTTAGGTTTGGATCTCACATGAGTGAATCACACAAGCGTACTCCTCCAGCCAACGTTTGTTAGATGCCTGCTGTGCCTCAGGAGCTGGGAAGGCAGCAGTGTGATCCACCTTTTAAGTGGCTTTCAAAGGGGGAGGGATAGGACAGCTGCCCATTCTGGTGTAGTCTGATAGGTCTATGGGGAAGGTGAGCACAGGGTAGATACCACGGGAGCAGAGAGACAAGCATCTGAACCAGAACAGGAAATCTTCCTGAAGCAGGTGGCCTAGGAAGTAGGATGTTGCCAGGTGAAGGAGGAGAGAGGAGGGGAAGGGTATTCCAGGCAGTGAAGAAACACACGATTGAAGCAGTATGGTGACTCTTGAACTCCAGTAGCTTCTGCGTGGCTGAAGCGAAGAGCAGTTGCATAAAACAGGACCTGAAATAAAGCAGTGACTGCTGAGGTGGACGGGAGGGGATGGATAAAGGAGCCATTAAGGAATGGGTTTCTGGCAGAACTGGCTTGATGTCGATCCCCAAGATGAATGTCAGGTGCAGCTCTGTAAGATTAGCCTACAGAGCTAGCTAAAAATATACACATCCCAGGGTCCAGCTTCGAATTCAGATTCCAGAGGCCTTGAGGTGAGAGGCAGAATCTGTGAATTTTAACATTTTTCTTCCCCCGTATGAATCCAAAGCACATGAGATTGAGTCTGATAAAGGCAACATTTCAGGGTTATCTGTTAAGAAGGGACTTGAGAAAGAGAAGTCAGCAAAGGAAATGGAGAAAGAACAAGGAGGTGGGGGAAGAGAGGAGTGCAGCAGTGTCAGATCTAGAGGAATGCTGAGGATGAGAGGTGGGCAGACAGGATCGTTAGATAAATTGCTTTAAATGAGGGTGTGTGGGGAACTAGTCCCGTTATGCCTCTGACCCTGTGCTCAGTAAATGAGTTTTATGCTCTTTTGAGAAAAGAGTTTCAGTATCATGATAGGACCAGAGGCCAAGTGCAGATGTTTCTGAAAGGAATGACCAACGAGGCTCTGCACCTATAGCTCAAACGGCTAAGGCGCCAGCCACATACACCTAAGGTGGCAGGTTCGAATCCCCAGCCTGGACCCGCCAAACAACAATAACGGCTGCAACCGAAAAATAGCCAGGTGGTCCCAGCTACTTGGGAGGCGGAGGCAAGAGACTCGCTTGAGCCCAGGAGTTGGAGGTTGCTGTGAGCTGTAATGCGTTGGAACTCTACCCAGGGGGCCGGCTTGAGGCTCTGTCTCAAAAAAAAAAAAAAAAAAAAAAAATTTCCTGGATATCTAATTGGCCAAACTTGCTAGGTAACCTATTCATCCCTTGACTTAATTTAAATTTATGTAAAAAGTTGTATGAATTCTGTGTCATATTTGATCTCCACATTTGCTTATTGATATTTACATGGTCCAGTCTATGGGAAATTAAACATTCAAGACATGAAATCTTTTTTTTTTTTTTTT
>CAUYTI010053591.1:0-26647 GCA_963575145.1 Galago senegalensis
ACCTCCCACTGCATGACCACAGGATGCAGGAGTGCCTGGCTGTTAGGTAAGATTTTGTTTTCTGTCTCCCTAAGTTGAGCTATGGAGTCACAGCTCACAGCAACCTCAAACTCTTGGGCTCAAGCAATTCTCTTGCCTCAGACTCCCAAGTTGCTGGAACTACAGGTGCCTGCCACAATGCCCGGCTATATTTTTGTTGTAGTTGCCATTACTGTTTAGCAGGCCCGGGCCAGGTTTCAACCTGCCAGCTCTGGTATATGTGGCCAGCGCCCCTACCCATTGAGCTACAGGCACCAAGCTGAGTATGCATGTTTCTTGTACTATGCTTTTTCAGTTGGCAAGAAATACTTTTAAAAAGTAGACTATTCTACTTTTAGAGTAGAATCGGGGGAAGATATAAAATAAAAAGATTTCTAGAGAATAAATGAAAACATTTAAAGATAAAATATTCTCAAAATAATACCCTTAATACTTTCACTAAGCAGAAAGAAAATGATAAACAGCCCAGCAGAAAAACAGGCAAAGATGCAAATTAGAAATACAAATTAGAAGAAAAGACTGATGATATCTAGGGCTGGCAGCAATGTGCAAAACCGGGCACTC
This sequence comes from Galago senegalensis, assembly GCA_963575145.1. Taxonomy (NCBI): domain Eukaryota; kingdom Metazoa; phylum Chordata; class Mammalia; order Primates; family Galagidae; genus Galago; species Galago senegalensis. The sequence continues at coordinate 604 of CAUYTI010053591.1, forward strand.
TTCAGTCACCATTGAGTGGGAATACGAACTGGCACAAAGCAGTATTCCTCCAACTTCTCCACCACAAAAAAGATCGCAGGCATTTTTACGATCAAAGGTAGCTTCCTTTCTTGTTACATTTCTGCCACAGCCCCACTTATCCTATATTCAAGCCACGTCAGACTGCATTTACATCCATACCACGTGCCTTCATTCCCATGAGCCACTGAAACACCTCACCCAATTCCCCTGCAAAATTCTATCTTCCAAAACCCTGCTCAAACCCTTCTTGCCCTACTCTTCTGGGTAGACTTAATGAAACTTTCATCTGTCATCCCACAGCACTTGATCCATTCCTCTAATGTAACAGCTGAAACAACAGAGTGAAGTTCTACCATAGATGTGTGCTAATTTATAACAAAGAGCTCCTACTCACCAAGAACAAAACACAGAAATAGGACATAAGCATAAAATTCACTATAAAAACAAATGGCTCGTAAACATATGAAGACATAAACAACCTTAATAATAAAATATAAATTAAAACCATAATGACACCATCTGTTGAACTGGCAAAGATCAAAACATCTGACGATACTATATATGAGGGAAATAGTCTAATAATGCTTGCTGGTAAGAATATAAGTTAGCAAGGTACCTATGAAGGCAATTTGGTATTATCTATCAAAATTATAAATGCACACATCTTTTGACCTAACAATTCTATTTGCTGGAGTTTATACAACAAATACATTCATCATACTTGACAAGACCTATGTGTATGACTAGTCACTGGAGGATCATTTGTAATAGCAAAGGACTAAAAAGATGAATGTGCATCAGTAAGGAATGGCTCCATAAATTATGGTACATTCACACAATGAAATACATTTAGAATCACGAGACAGTACCAGATGAAACAATTTCCAAGATATATTGTTAATATAAAAGCAATAGTACAGGTAATTCTATAACACTTTTTCTATAAAAGTACCTAAGAGGAAAACATATAATTTAAAAAGCAAAAAGAACCACATAAATACACACATTCAAACACATACAGTACACCTTAATTAAAATTCATTAACTGTTCATTGGGTTCTGTCCTCAAAAGGGAGTGATAGCACACTAGAAAAAGCTTAGGTTCTGGAACTAAACTCCTTGGATTCAAATCCAAGCTCCAACACTTACTTGCTCTTTGACTTTGGGCTAGTTACATAACCTATTAGCATCGTAATTTTCCTTTCTATAAAATGAACATAACAACAATAGCTTCCTAGTAACTTTGTTATGGGGATTAAGTCAATTATTGAATATTAGTGTTCAATAAATCATAAGTAGTATTATAACATCTTATTTTTCCTTTAAGACTATAAGGTCAAAGCACCAGAAATTACTTTTATCCTTATGAGTCTTTAGGCAACTTTGCTTTTTTTTTTTTTGGCTAGGGCTGGGTTATGAACCTGCCACCTCCAGTATATGGGGCTGGCGCCCCACCCTTTTGAGCCACAGGTGCCGCCCGCAACTTTGCTCTTTAAACAAATTTTTAAGTGACATTAAATAAAATAATAACTTAAAAAAAATACTTACTTTGTAGCAGTAGCAAAATGTCTGTTTGGCCCCAGAATGTTTACAGAACAAGGATAAAGAGATGTCTGACAAACCATCTTGGAAAAATAATGCCTTTGATGATGTATCAAAACTTGAAAGGAAAAAAAATATAAAATATTAACATTAATTCTTATAGTCATAATATTTTACATTCTAAATATCAGTTTTTTCAAAACAAAAGCATTCACTATTTTGATTCTTAACCATTCCTTAAAAAATGTAATAATGGGCCGGGCATAGTGGCTCATGTCTGTAATCCCAGCACTCTAAGAAGCAGAGGAGGAAGTATTCCTTGAGCTCAGGAGCTGAAGGTTGCAGTGAGCTATGATTTGCCCATGCACTCCAGTCTGGGTGATGGGGAGAGAACCCATCTCTTTAAAAAAAGCCACACACCTAACAACTCCATTTCATCTCTAATCTTCCAGACTGAAGTACGAGATAATCACCAAAACTGAATTCTGTCAACACACAGGAGTGACAAATGAGAGAGTATAGGACAACTACTTATCCCTAGGAATTCTCTGGAGGCAGAAAAGCCACAGGGGGATAAAAGAACTAGGAAGAAAAAGGTGAAGTAAAAAAAAAGGTCCAGTTCCTGTCCTCCAGAATCTCAAATTTTGGGGCTTTGCTGGTACACAACAGACTAGGAGAAAGTTGTGTACACATTTTTAAAGAACAGAACTACCTGCCTTGAAAAGCCACACAGGGTAAAGGAAGGAACCAGCAATCATCCATTCACAACTTGGCAAACACTTCCAGACAATACTAATTATACTAAATAAGAACCCAACAACCTTAGAGGACCCTAAAATAATTCTCTTGGTGAAACAAACAAAAATCTCTTGAACACACCAATTGCAACCTGCTATTAAAAAATCAACCACTAACGTTTAGAATCCACAGTCAAGGCAACCAGAAATTAAAATCCTCAACAGAAATCTATCATACCGCTACAGCCTAAAAGAAACCAAATTACAAAAATACCACTATTTAAGTACTGCTAGACCATATCTTTTATTTTTTTTGATATTTCAACACTCTGGAATCAATTTGCCTATCTGTATTACTTTACCTCCTTTAATACATTTCTTCTCCCCACACTCTAAGCAGACAACTTCACATGCTACTTTGGAGAAAATAACTCTCAGAAGGTCCTGAACTACTTATGAACCCACCTAAATTTGCACTCATCCTCAAGAGTCTCTCCCGTCACTTGGCAATGAGATAAAAACTGCCCCAGCTCTTGTGCTAGTGTATTCTCTTGTAATTGATACTGAAACATTAGCGCTTCTCAGGAATCAATCCTAAACTATCTTCTCACCTCACTCTGTAATCTTCACTCTTCCTAGAAGATCTTATCCACCTAATTCTTGCCTTGCCCCTACAGTCACCACAGTACAGGCCACGATCATCTACCACCTGGAATACTGAGATAATCTGTTCTACCTTCTACTCCTGCCCTCTCCTTTTCTTTCCAACCTATTCTTAGTAAAGATCACTTAAAAATGAAAATCTCATCCTGCCCTTAAAAACCTTTGGATGGCTTCACTTGGCTCTGTGAACAAAGAACATTCTGAGCAAGGTGCTCCAAGAGCTACTTCTAACCTCTCTAGTGAGCTTCATCCCACACCGCTCTCCCTCACACTGTGCTTCCAACAGCCCACCTGCTTTCAGTTACTTGACCATTTCCCCACTTTCAGCTCCACCTTCACACAGCTAATTTGTGGTAATCCAGCCATTTTGTAGGGACTCTATATACACATTACTTCTTTAGAAGTATTCCCTGAAGACTCAAAATGGATTATGTATCTCATATACACTCTTAGAGTGTCTATCTTCTGCTTTTCCTTCACAGCCCTTAGGAAAATTGTAATTAAATAATTATCCAATTAATCTTTGCTTCTCAATAAATGGTAAGCATCATGGGCAGGAACATGCATAGCTTCATCACCATTACATCCTTAACACCTAGCACAGTACTTGGCAAGTGGAGACTCAATAAACATCTGTTGAATGAAGGAAACTTGAATGAATGAGAGCAAAAACTGGATTCAAATGATTTTAAGTATTATCTATTATAGCACATAGAAGGGGAGGCATTTTTTTTTAAGTATCACCCTAAATTGTGGTGATAAGCCTTTTTTTTTTTTTTTTTTTAGAGACAGAGTCTCACTTTATCGCCCTCAGTAGGGTGCCATGGTGTCACATTGCTCACAGCAACCTCCAATTCCTGGGCTTAGGTGATTCTCTTGCCTCAGCCTCCTGAGAGGCTAGGACTACAGGCGACCGCCACAATGCCCGGCTATTGTTTTGCTGTTGTTGCAGTTTGGCCAGGGTCAAGTTTGAAACTGCCACCTTCAGTATATGGGGCTGGCGCCCTACCCAATGAGCCAGAGGCACCACCTGGGAGGCATTTTTTTGATGATCCACCTCTTCATTCATTCATTCAACAACAAATATGCCAAGAAAACATGAGCCTCCAATGCTTTCAGCATTTTATATTCTAGTGGGGGGAAGAAACATCAATTAACACAATATTGGAGGATGGAGGACTACAGGATAAAAGGGATTGAGTCAGGGAGGGAAATAGTTTGCATTTTCAAGTAAGGTATTTAAGATAGGCCTTATTTAAAAGGTAGCATTTAGAATAAAGACTTGAAAAAAAAAGAGAAAATAAGCCATGCAAATATGTAGAAAAAGTGTTCCAAGCCAAAGATCCCAAGGCAGGAGCATTCTTGGTGCATTTAAGAAACAAGGAGTCCAGGGCAGTACCTGTGGCTCAAAGGAGTAGGGCATCGGCCCCATATGCTGGAGGTGGTGGGTTCAAACCCAGCCCTGGCCAAAAAAAACTACAATAAAAAAGAAACAAGGAGTCCAGAGTGGTGGGAGCAGAACAAGAGTGAGGGAGGACAGCTGGAGAAGAGGACAGAGAGGTGAGTGGTGGGTGAAGACAGGCACCAGATGATGTGGAAGACTGAAGGCCAGTGCTGTTCCACAGAATGATATGAGCCATGTGTGTAATTTTAAATTTTCTAATAGACTCAGTATTTTTAATAGTGAAATTAAAAATAAAATCTATTTTATTATAGCATACACTCCAAAATGGTCTCACTTCATTATCAAAATACCTTTGAGACATTTTACATTTGTTTTAGTACTAAGCTCTCAAAATATATTATGCATTGAACATGATTTGAATTTGCCACATCTAAGTGCTCAATAGTGGTAAAAAAAAAAATGGACAGTATAGCTATAGGCTATTCTAGGGAATCTGGATTTAGAAAAATGGAAAGGCTTTGCCGAGTTCTAAGCAAAGGAGTAACATGATTTAAGTTCTTAAAGGTCCAATTTCACTATTTACTGACAACAAACTATAGAGAAATACAGGTGAGAGATGGTATTATAACAGCCATCAAGGTAGTAACAGTAGAGTAGTGAGATATCAGAATCTAGAGTTATTTTCAGGGAAAACCCAATTGAATTTCCCAACTATTTAATGTAAAGTGTGAAAAACAAGAAGTCCCTACCCGTTGGGAGGTCAAGGTGTGAGGATCACTTGATCCCAGGAGAGACCAGCCTGAGCAACACAGGATGAATCCATTCTACAAAAAATAAAAATTAGCCAGGTGTGGTGGTGGTTCATGCCTATAGTCTCAGCCACTTGGGAGGTTGAACATACAGGATTTTGAGCTTACAGTGAGCTATGATAACACTGCACTCTAGCCCAGGAAACAAAGTAAGACCTTGTCTCAAATTTAAAAAAGAGGGGGGGCGGACTCAAGGATATTCTGAGATTCTGGCCTGGACAACTGAAAGGATGGAGTTACCACCAAAATTTGATGAGAAGGACTGCAGGTTATGCTGATGAGTTTCATTTGAAATAATTGTGAGGTGCTAATAAACTACCCAAGCAGAGACTGAGAATGCTCAGAAGACCATTAAAATCTGAAGTTCAGGAGAGAGGTACCAACTGCAGATATAAATTCAACAACCAAAGAAGTGAATTTAGGTACAGAAGAGGTGAGAATGAAGGACCGAATCCCAGCTTCAGGGACATGCCAAGGAAAGAGACTGGGGAAAGGAGGAGGAACCAGACCAGTAATGTGAGAATGACAGGTGAAACAGAAAGAAAATTCTAACAGAGTGAAGTATCCTGGAAGCCATGAGAAGAAAATATGACAAGAATGATAATATTCGGTTCTGTTTTTGGTTTCTTTGATTTTGTCTCTTGTGATTTCTGTCATGAATGATACATGCAGATGTATATCATCCATCTCTTTTCAGTAACAATATCCATTTTGTTTTGCTCCCTTAGTCATCAAGGTCTATTCTGATCTCTTAGCATCCCTAACTTCTGAGCAACAACTATTCCAAGTAAAGGATGCTGGTCTTGACACTGACCTTTCCTTCGAGAAGCACAAAGACAAAACTATGATGCAATGTTGAAAAAAAAAATCACTGGCATAGGAGTGCAAGCTTCAGTCCTTCTTCTGTCACTTACCAGGCTAGCTATGAATTTGGTCACATACCTAACAAGATCAGTTTCTGCCTCTGTAAAATGGGGGTGATACTGCTGGCTCCGCCTAAACCTAACTTAAGTAACATATTAATAGACCGTTGTACTTCAAAAACATAACAAAACCCAAAATGCATTGAACAAGGGCTGTCATCCTAGCTAACAAATTGGACTTTACTAACTGCTGAAAAGAAGTGCTACACTGAAGTACTACAGAATCAGCCCCCAAATGATAAAGGTTGATCGAAATTAGACATCTAAAAATTTAAGAATCGGAATTGCCTGCAACGATGTGATTCAGAAACTATCAACAAGCACTTTGAAAACTGTTACAGACGAAAGCAACTCAAATATACTACCTTTTTCTCACCAGGACTCACTTCACGTATCAAACGCCAGCCCACACCCCCAGTATCGGGAAGAGAACCTTCGCCTTGCCTTCTCCATAGGTGGCTGCAGGGTGTTAACGTACAGCCCACCCTCAGGGTGGACAGTTCCAGAATGAAGTGAAATCCCTCATAAGGTCGCTTTTAAGTAGTAATGACCCTCTGGAAAACCTAAAACTCAGAAAGAGCACGAGCTACTTCGAGCCCCCGGAGCAGACCTGCGCCTCGGGCAGCCTGGCTTGCACCCCGCAAGACAAAACCCCTTCTTACCCCTACCAAAGCACCTAACGGCAGCCGCCATCTTGACCACTCCGGATGGTGTTCGAGAAATTGATCCTACGTTTCAAGGTGGAAGAACTGTTTGAAGGTTCCGTACCGGAACTCGGACGGGGGAAGGGGTTAGGAGTAGCAAGAGGAACAGGGCGGGGCCCGCACGGGCTTCGCTGCCCGCGTGGCGGTGTGACCGTCAGCCCTCCGCGGTTCCTGCCAGACAGCTTAACCACCTTCAGGAAAAACGGTCCTGCTGGCAATGCCGTAATTATTTTATTCTCTTCTTTTTTCTTTTCCTTCTTCCTTCTCTTACCGCCGTACTCAAAACGATGATTTTAACAGATTCTAAGAGTACCCACTACCCAGCCTGAATCGTAACCAGCAGAAACCCTGAGGAAGCCGCCCGCTTGCACACCGCCTTTCCATCCTGTGACGACTTTTAAAAAATCCGCCCGGCTCTTCGCCACCACCGAACGGGAGTGGGCGTGGGAGTGTCCCACTAACAGACTTTCTTTTTAACTCAACGCAACATCAACCGTATTTTAACACAAAATGTTACGTTAATGTGCTCTACATTTTCTCCCTGATGACAAGCGGTGCCATTAGGATCAATGGACGAATAACTTGACATTTTCATAACACAACTAGTTTGAAAATGGAAGATGTGGATGTGAGACCTACAGGTTATTCTGAGTGTTCTTTCCATTGCGTCACAGCTGTCGGTGCGGTTTGTCTAAAATCTGATCACTGATTATACTGCTTCCCAGTTTAAATAAAACTCTCCCGATAAGCACTGAAGCTAGCTTCCGATTGCTGCCTACCCCGCCACCCACAAACCCCAAGCCCCTGCCAACGTCCCCCCGAAAAACACAGACACACGTGGTTTCTTACCTCCGTGACCTTTGTTCATCCTGTCCCCTTTGCAAGATCTTGTAGCATCACCTAGGTAACTGTTTTCTTTCTTTCTGTTTTTTAAGATTTCAGGTCAGACATTTACTAGTTGATGAAGCCTCCCTCACTTCCCAGGTTGTCATGATCACCTCTTTCTGGCTTTGTACAGTACCCAGGACTGATAGCTGGTTTTGTTTGTTTCCAGGAGTTTTGAGATATAATTCACATGCCATACAATTCCTCACCCTGTATTGTACAAGTCAGTAGTTTTAGTGTATTCACAGAGTTTTGCAACCATCTCTATATCTTTTTCCCACCAGTCTGAGCTTTTAGTAGGCAGAAATCATGTCTTAGTCATTTTTGTAACCTCAGCACATACTACAGTACCAGGCCCATAAAAAACTCTGAATAAATGTTTGTTGATGAACATGAAGATTATCAGTTCTGGGTACTGTACAAAGCCAGAAAGAGGTGACCATAACTCAATGAATTAGTGACTCCATTAAAATGGCAGTGCTTCCATGAAGTTACCCATAGCAAGATGGACTGGATCAAGATAGATATTTCCCAGATGCTTTATTTCATATTTATATGTAGGCTCATCTACATGAAAAGTAAGATGGGCAGCGCCTGTGGCTCAGTGAGTAGGGCGCTGGCCTCATATACTGAGGGTGGTGGTTCAAACCCAGCCCCAGCCAAACTGCAACAAAAAAATAGCCAGGTGTTGTAGCAGGCGCCTGTAGTCCCACCTACTCTGGAGGCTGAGACAAGAGAATCGCCTAAGCCCAGTAGTTAGAGGTTGCTGTGAGCTGTGATGCAACAGCACTCTACCGGGGGTTAATAAGTGAAACTTTGTCTCAAAAAAATAAAAATAAATAATAAAAAAATAAGAGTTCTAATTTATTGCCTTGTCTGTCAATACCTAAGCAGTTCCTGCAAAGCTTCCATAACCATTTGCAATGTTATGAAAGAAAATTCAAAGAACTTAAATTTACCTTTATAACTTTCTGTCCCTTTCTCCCTCCCTCCCCCCCACCCTCCCTTCTTTTCACAAATATGTCAGTGCCTGCCATGTGTCATGCAGTATACTTGGCTATGTATGGATTTTTAAAAAAAACTAATCCAATTTGAGATTAAATGACAGAACTAGGGCAAGCTCACCTCATCCATTTCAGACAAAATAAATGCCCAAATTAGAGGTACTGGTCCTAAGACTCTATAGCCCTTCCTTTTCTTCAGTGGGGCCAGCTGGCCCCCATCTGTGGACACTGTTATGTCGCTTGTTTTCACCAGAGGATTTAAATATCTAATATTGGGACTCCCAGTAGCATGTAGTTTACAGAAATAGCTTCATTAAAGCAATGTCCTGCACGGGTACACTTACCTGATGGCCCACTCTAAACACCAGAACTTAATGACATTAGTCAAGCAAGGTCCAGAGTCCAGTTGTGTTTAACAATACATAAAGACATTCTCTAGCTTGAGATATGGTAAAAACTACAAAAGAACTTTATAAAAACGACAAAATCCACGCTCTGAAATGGGAACTCCAGGCTTTTAATATTAGTATTACATAAGGAGTTTCTCCTCACTGAAGAGAGGCAATAGAGCATTTTGTTTAAGTGACTTTACTGCTGCCTGGGTTTGACTTTCACTATAGTAGAACCTCTGTAAGCTGACCACCCAAGGGACTGTACCAAACTGGTCAACATATGGAGGTGGTCAACAAGGAGCTAAGCCCTTACTGTACTGATACATATGTGGAGTGCATGTCTGCTCTATAAAAATTAGGTCAACTTAAGGAGGTGGTCAAAGTAGGGAGGTGGTCAGCTATGGAGGTTCTACTAAATTATCACTTTCTAGTTGTGTAATCTGGAGCAAATTTCTATACCTCTCTGAGCCTCAGTTTCCTCATCTGTGATATGGAGCTAATAATGAAATAACTTACTAAGGTACTTACCAAGGTATCTGGAACAGAGAAAGCACTTTATTAAGTTTTAAACGCCATTATTAAAAAACTGGTGAGAGCTGTTCTAGTACCCCTTCTTCCAATACCTGCTTATTTCTTAATATGATCCATGTTGTTCTTATTCCCATATGTGCCTGAATGTCACTTTCTTTAGATCAGAACGTTTATTAGCATTTGCAGAATGTCTTTGGGCTGTGCTTATGCACTTTCTCAAAGTTCACTTTAAAATGCAACTTTTCCCAGTCGACTTCTAGGAAGGTTTATACTCTCCAGGAGTCTTGGCAGAATGCCAGATGCTGGCCTGCTTGGCTGACTTCCCTGAGAAAAATTTCTAAATATTTGCCTAGCCCTGTAGTCTGCTTGATCTGTGTTCTCGGCCTTCTTCAGCCATCTTTCAGGTGAGCTGGAAACTTCTTTGCAAGAACGGTCACTTCCCATGTGGGGTTCAAGTTGAAAATGGATTCTCTTACTAGGACAAAAAACAAGATGCTCCAGAACATTTCCTATTTCAGTAGTATGCATCAGAATCACGCAGCTCATTAAATTCATATTGTGTGGCCCCATCCCCAGAGTTTCTGATCCAGTAAGGCTGGAGCAGGAGCCTGTGGGCTCGCATTTATAAGTTCTCAGGTGACGCTAATACGCTGGCCCAGAGACCACACTTGGAAAGCTACTTTGTATGTAATCATCAAACATTTGTATCTATACTTAACGTTAACTAACATTAACATTTAAACAACATAAGTTGTTTTATTGAATAATTTTATGCTCAATATAACATAGGCTATAAAAATTCCTCATGTAGTGTGTCTCTAGAACTAGAATCTACCCACTCTTATCTTCTCCCTCTCTGCATGGAAACTGCTATTCCATGCCTGAGTTTCAGCTCCAAAACTGTCTAGCTGTCAGTAGGAGACTTTCCAGTGCCAGTCTGGCTGCCTGTTTGGATTTTAAGCATTGCCAACTCCTAGATTGCCTTGTGCCTACTTCAGATTTAGATTATTTTTTCACAAAGAAATGACTATCTAGAATAGTTGGTTTTTAGTCACAAAGTTGAAAGTTTGTGAGAGACAGACTGGAATTCATTCTGTCGTGTCTCTATACAAGGAGTTCATAAACATCCTAGAAAAAATGCTACATACCTCACTGCTGAATATCACTACAGTCACCAGATGGCCAACGGGCGTGCTTGGAAGGTGACTGCAGTGATATTCACCAGTGAGGTATGCAATACTTCTTCTGGGATGAGTTCACGAACTTAATTGACCTCACAGGACAGCTTTCTGTCCAAAAACCACCTAGGAGAATGTTTTAATTGCAGATTGAACTGGGAAATTTAAAACTGTCCAGTGCTGTGCTGATGCAAGTTTAACAACTGGTTCTTGAGTTCACAAGAAATGAACTTGTGCCATACGGTAATTTCCACAGTATAAATACTCCCACAATAGCTGATTTCAAGTCACCAAACAGAAAATCAACCGATTCAAAATTTTTGGCAATGTATCATTTGGTTTTCACATGGCTACAACACACTGCCAGAAGTTTTCTAGTAAAATTCCTTAGTAACTTTTAGGAGGTTTAAGCCAAACCAATTCATTCCAGAGCTATACTTCTCAAACTTTAATGTAAATTCAAATCACCTGGAGGTCTTATTAAAATGTAGGCTCTGATTTGGTAGGTTTGGAATAGGGCCTGATAGTCTGACTTATTTTTTGAGACAGAGTTTTACTCTGTCACCCTGGGTAGAGTGCCATGGCGTCATCACAGCTCACAGCAACCTCAAACTCCTGGGCTCAAGCTATCCTCCTACCTCAGTATCCCAAGTAGCTGGGACTATAGGCATGTGCTACCATGCTCTCTCGGCTAATTTTTTCTATTTTTAGTAGAGACGGTGGTGGGGAGGGTCTCACTTTTGCTCAGCTGGTCTGGAACTCCTGATCTCAAACCATCCACCTGCCTTGGCCCCCCAGAGTGCCAGGATTGCAGGCTAGGATTACAACCTGAGATTCTGATTTCTAACAGACTCACTAGTAATGTTGATGTTGCTAGTCCATGGACCACACTTTGAATAGCAAGCTCCTAGAACATATTCAAGAACAAAACCTACATTTGTATCATTAGTTACAAACCAGAACCTTTGAATAAGCTCCTTTTTCTAATACAGAGAGTAAGCTTTCCAAGTAGATTTCCAAGTTTCTGGGTATAAACTCCATGGCCCACTTTCAGTGGACATACTAAAAATATCAGTAACTTCCTGCCCACCCACATCTGATCAGGTGAAACGTCCCCTCTCACGTAAATAAAATTCCCAGCCTCAATTCTTTGGATCAGTGGAAGCCATATGACCCAAAGAAAGTCCATCCACACCGTGGCCAGTTATTCATCTTGAAAAGCCAGATCAATCATTCCTTTTGCAACACTAAAACTGGGGAAATGAACAGTGAAACATTTATGGGGGAGAATTCAAGCTCTAAGGTCACAGAGTAGATTTGAGGCTAGAGAAGCCTTGAAAGGCAAGCTGAAACTATCAGGGAACCGAAATGATGAGTGAATAAAATCACATGAAGCCAGTCGTTTGCAACAGAATGGAGGGAGGATGCTGAGAAGAGCAGAGAGAACACTGAGAGGAGGACGGAAATGCTGCCTCAGTCCCATAGGCCACTGGTGTCACCGTCCCTCTCCTTGTGTTCTTACGAGGTGCCTTCATCATGGAATCTCATAGTTGAAAAGCCTCTGGGGGTCTTCCACCTGTCTACCTCTCTGTTCCTGCTTACATTCTGGTGAGGAAGACTTTAATATTCTATAAGGCAGTTCATTCCACTTTGGGACATAGTAGCTACATTTGAAAAGTAAAAGAAAGTCAGGCATTGTGGTGGGTTCCTGTGGTCCCAGCTACTTGGGATACTGAGGCAAAAGGATTGTTTGAGCCTAAGAGTTTGAGGTTGCTGTGAGCTGTGACGCCATAGCACTCTATCAAGGGCAACAAAGTAAGACTCTGTCTCAGAAAATAAAAATAAAATAAAAAGTGAAAAGAACGAATTAAAATTAACTATAATAATAATTCATTTAACTTAACATAGCCATAATATTATCATTCAATATGCAATCAATATAAAAAATTGATTCCGAGTCAGATGCAGTGGTGTAAGCCTACACACCCCTCTACTTGGAAGGCTGTGGCAGGAGCATTGCTTGAGCTCTGGAGTTCAAGACCAGCCTGAGCAATAGAGCAAGACCTTGTCTTTAAAAACAAAAACAATGGAAACATGAAAAAAATTACTTAGATAATTTAGTGTTTTTTAATATTAAGTATTAAAAATCTGTTGTGTATTTTACACCCGGAGCACATCACAACTATATCTAAGTACATTTCAGATGCTCAGTAGCCACACATGGCTACCACAGTGGATGGGGCAATTTTAGAATAATTACAATAGCTAATGCTTATTGAACACTTACTGTGTCCCGACACTTTTATAAGATATATTTTAACTCTTTAAGTCTTCATACCAACTCTTTACAATAGATGCCATACTTACCCTCATCTTACAGCTGAAGGAACAGAGTCACTGAGAAGGAAAGTAACTCACCCAGTTAGTCAGTAGTGGAGTTGGGATCTGAACCCAGGACCCCTGGCTGCCATGTCTATGTTCCTAATCACTGTTACACATGCATCACACACATATGTTATGCTGAGCACTTTGCCTGTAGTGTTATGCTTAATTCCTATTTTATATATTTAGAAACTGAGATCAAAAGAAATTAGTGACCTGCCCGAGTTCATAGCTCATGTTAAATCTGACATCAGACCCAATGCATCTAACCACTGCATCCTCTCCTGCTTCAATGCTACTCTGAAACTTTGCTGTTTATACATATATATATACCCATGACTCAGTATTTCTGATGCTGATGTTTTAAATTAGAGACTGGCTAGATAACATCAGAGTGTGTGGGAGAAAATAAATACCGTGTAACTACACATACACTATTTTTTGATCTTCAAAGCCATGCATATAAATCACAAACACCAACAAAACTAATGAGAGTTAATTTCTTATCTCTGCGTATGAGGAGGTGAAACTTGTTTGAAATATTTATCTAAAATGTGCAAATATGCCTTTTTAAAATTTTAGGGAAAAGTAGTAAGATCAACAAAGCTGTCCTCGGGAGAACATCTCAGCTCAGAAGACGGGCAGTGAGCAGTGGAAAGGGTGTGACACTCCCCCCTCTCTCTTGTGCTGTGTGGCCTTGTTATTCTGTAGGCTTAGAAATGAGTTTGTGATTTTGTCGTTACTCTCCTTTCAGGTCCTGTCTTCTTTTAGATGAGGTCCCACTGAGTCTGCGTTCCAGCTTTGGGCACTTATCTAATAAGCTCTTTATCTATCTCTAGTCATCCCCCTTTTTTTTTTTTTGAGACAGAGTCTTACTCTATCACCCTGGGTAGGGTGCCATGGCATCACAGCTCACAGCAACTTCCAACTCTTGGGCTTAAGTGATTCTCTTGCCTCAGCCTCCCAAGTAGCTGGGACTACAGGTGCCCACCACAACACCTGGCTATTTTTGTTGTTGTTGTTGTTGTTGTTGTTATCATTGTTTAGCAGCCCTGGTGCATGTGGCCGGCACCCTAACCACTGAGCAAGGCGCTGAGTCTAGTCATTTCTTTTTCACAGCTTCAGGAAATGAGCACATGGTTTTTAGAGAAACTTGGGAATTATTTCTTAGTCATTTTTATCTGGAAAATACTGAGTTCAAGCACTCCAGTGTTCACCCGTGGACCAGACCTTTACATCTTGGTCTAAACTACTTTATTCCGTCTGCAGATTTTTCTGTTACTGCATTTTTCTTCTCCCAGTTATGAAGTAGTAGGTAGAGTAGTAGTGATATTGGAGGGAATGGATTAGGAATAGGGGCAGGAGGCAGTAGAGTATGGAGAAGGGAGGGGAAAGAGTAGAGGGTCCAGGAAGCCGAGGTTCTGGTCAGGCTTCCCTAATGTGGTCAGCCCCAGTGACGATGTTCCTGCTCAGTGCCTCAGTTTTTCCATCTGAAAATGGGGATGACAATATGTTTGTGGCCTGTGATTCTCCACTGCAGTTCCTCAGCTTCAGTGACATCTTAATAATTTATTCCAGACAACTCTGAGTAATTGTTAAGGGTTAATGTGTAACAGATAAATAAAAGATGCTTTGCTGACTTCTCTAGGAGAAATGGCAGTGTTATCTATGCCCCAGCCAAAAAAAAAAAAAAAAAAGAAAAACCAAACAAAAAACAACAACAACAAAATCAAACAGATCAAAGGACTACACTGGAATCTAAGCAAAGAAAGAAAAGTAATTAGCATCCTAAGCCATCAGGAAAAAAGGATGGTATTTAGAAAAATAATCCCTGATTTCTTTAAAGGTCAAAGGAAAATAATGATGATTGGTCACAGGGGTATGAGTAGAACAATCACCAAATAAAAACCCTTTGAACTGTAATAATCTAGGCTGTAAGATATGTACTGGTAACTTATCTTTCCTTACTTTGTACTGTCATACATGGTATACAAGGGTATTTTCACAAAAATGCGAGAATACTCTGCCCTCCTGAACTCACCCTGGACATTAAACTGCAGAGGGTCAAGGAGAGCAGATGCACTGGTTCTGAAGGCCCTGGTGTGGGAAGAGGCCAGACACCTTCTGTGGCTGACAGTGAGGGTGGGGACTTTTTGCACTGTGACCACATCTCACCACCTATACAGCACACAAAAGAATTCAGGAAGTAGCAGCTGTTTAATAGGAAGGCTGTGCTGAAAGCACACCACGTACACCCTGAGATTCAGATCCACGTTGGACATGAAGAGAACGTCCTGACATCCTCAAGGAGTCTCTGCATAGCTCCGAGGAGCAGTTCATCCTGGGGATCTGAGAACGCGTGAAGGGCACAGACTGGTTGTGAAAAGGAAGCAGTGCTGAGTGTGTTGCTCAAGAGCCCTATTCTCCCCTTCCTGGTTGGGTGTTAGAACCTGGCCAGGGGAGGCAGTAAAAAATACATAGAAGATACATGTCACTGAAACTGTGTGCTCAGGGTTTCTTGTTTGCAGGAACTGGGTAACAAAAAGGATCAGAGAGAAAATCCTCGAACATGGCACGTACACTTAGGACAGTGACAGCTTCAGTGGCTTCAGCAGCCTTCCTACAGAAAGAAGGTGACAAAAAGCAGAAGAGGAGGGCGATGGCTGTGGCTCAGCAGGGAGGGCGCCAGCCCCATATACCGAGGGTGGCGGGTTTGAACCCTGCCCCCCACCAGCTAAAACAGCAGTCACAACTACAGCAAAAAATAGCTGGGCGTTTTGGTGGGCGCCTGTAGTCCCAGCTACTTGGGAGGCTAAGGCAAGAGAATTGCCTAAGCCCAAGAGTTGGAGATTGCTGTGAGCTGTAATGCCACAGCACTCTACCAAGGGTGATAAAGTGAGATTCTGACTCAAAAAGAAGAAAAAAAAAGCAGAAGAGGACAAAAAGGGTTTGTGCCACACAGTAGCAAATGTGTTTGGGAACACTCAATGAGACACTCCCTTAGTACAGCCGTCAAGATCAAGGGAGCCTTAGAAGCTGAGGTATAGAGCCAGTGACATTTGGTGCAGTTCCAAAGGCAGAGAATTACAGCGATCCACATTGACACTTGCTCTCTGGCCACACCAGAAGAGCCATCTGAGAGTAATAAAAGTATGATTATGTTTGCTGAGGGGTTTTTGTTTGTTTGTTTTGGAAACAGAGTCTCAGTCTGTGTCCTGGTTAGAGTGCAGTGGTATCACCATAGCTCACAGCAACCTCAAACTACTAGGCTGACGTGATCCTCCCACCTCAGCCTTCCAAGTAGCTGGGACTACGTTCATGCACCACCATTCCTGTCCAATTTGTTCTATTTTTAGTAGAGATGGGGTCTCTCTTGTTATTCAGGCTGGTCTCAAACTCCTGATCTCAAGTGATCCTCCTGCCTCGTCCTCCCAGAGTACTAGAATTACAGGAGTGAGCCACAATGCCCAGACTAATTATGTTTTTTTTTAATTTTTTTTTAAGTGAGACTCTGTCTCAAAAAAAAAAAAAAGTCAGACGAGTGAGAACCAAGAAGAGGCCCTGATTATGTTTTTTTATAATGATGTTGCCTAATTATGAAGTTTGATAGGTCTTGGTCAATACTTAATTTTCCTGAATTTGCTTTGACTAGAATTAGCAAGATTTTTTCCTTGTACTTTTTAAATAAAATATTTAATTCCAGGTTATGAATTAAAATGTGACAGACTGTACCCTATATCTTACTATTAATTGAGTTAATGTAAATCCTTGTCTACTTTGATAAATCATATCAGGTTACTCATTACCATCTACCTTCTCCCTTCCTCCATGAGAATTAAACATCTTCACAGGCTACAAAAAGGCATTACCAGGATTCACTGCAAAATCCAAATAAATTATATTCACCCAATAACTCTCCTTTGTCTTTTATGCTGCTCTTTCAAATAATGTAATAGGTTAGAAAGTGCCTATTTTTTACAGGACTCATGTCCTTATCATGTTACTATAAATTCACCTGCTTTATATCTTTACTCGTTTTTTCCTAACAGATTTTTTTCTTTCTTGCTATAATCGGGTAAGTTACTGGCCATTTCTTATTTTAAAAGACAATATACCGGTTAGACTCCTTTTGCCACCAACCACACCCCCTCTTCACCTTGGTCCAGCCTGCTGAGTACCAAGGGAGGCCGACCCTTCTATACTTGTCTGACTTCTCCTTGGGAAGTACCAGCATGGATTAGAGTGCAGGAAGAAAGAGAAGCCAGGGTACTGCCCTGCACCCCTGCCTGGCTGTAACCCTGGAGGTGGCTGCATTTCTTAATGGCCACTGCTTCTGCCAGGCAGCTGCTCTTCCAAAGCTTCAGTTCTCACCTGGTTTCAGTGATGTTGTGTCTACCTATAAGATATTCCCTCGGTGTGTTTATAGCTCCCACACTTGCTACTTCACATTTATTTCAACATCCTTTGTTGTGCCCTTAACCCTGCCACAACTCTGTAGATAGTCCTCCTTTTAAATTCTTCTCATCTAAATTATTGGGAGTTTTCCACCTGCTTCCTGCTGGGGCTCTGGCCAATACAGACACCTAGTCAATGTATTGCTGATTCCGACTTTAACTGAAGGGGTGGGATGAATAAACAGAACTATTTATGTTGGTAAAAAAAATTAACACTATGCTAACAACAGTTTCCACAGATCAAAGGAAAAACAGGCAGGAGGTCAAACCGTTCTCAGCAGGTCCTCTTAAGGTTAACTCTAGTGCTTGAATCTGTGCTGACATCTGTCTTACAGCAAGAACACCAGCTCCCCACTTCACTGTG
This sequence comes from Galago senegalensis, assembly GCA_963575145.1. Taxonomy (NCBI): domain Eukaryota; kingdom Metazoa; phylum Chordata; class Mammalia; order Primates; family Galagidae; genus Galago; species Galago senegalensis. Next base: position 18,598 of record CAUYTI010053591.1, read on the forward strand.
CGATGCTACCCCGTCTTTGCTAAAACCCCTTCCCCCACATATGGCCTTTTCTCATGATTTACACCCCTTCCAATACAATACATATCAAATATTTAGAATAATTTAGTAAAAAATAATGCCTGGAAAACTCTTTTTTTTTTATTGAATGGTAACTATGTACATTAATGCACTTCTGGGGTACAGTGTGGGGTTTTCACATGCAATCTGAAATACTTCCATCAAACTGGTTAACATAGCCTTCATGTCATTTTCTCAGTTATTGTTTTAAAACGTTCACATTCTACTCTTAGAAAGATTCACTTGTACCCCTGTAAGATAAACCTCAGAAGTGATCCCTCCAATCCCCCTCCCTCCACCCATTGCCTTGAAAACTCTTAACAAGTCAGTTCTTTACATTCATGAGCACTCTCCAAGACCCAGAGAACAACCGCAGGGGATATAGACACTGTAGTCCCTCCTCCTTAAACTGTGCTTTAGTGTGAGTTGCAAAAAATGCCTCTTTCTTATTTCAGTTGTCTAACAGATAGCTATTAGATATCTCTCTCTCTCCCACTCTCCCTCTCTCTCACACACACATACACACGTACATCTCCTAAGGAAAAATATAAATTCTCAGTGTATTTTGTTGTTTGTTTGTTTTTGGCCAGGGCTGGGTGTACTTTGTTAATGTGTTACCCAGCCTACAAATATTTGATGAAACTGACAACTAATTAGCATAAAAATATTTTCTGCCTTCCTTTGAAAATTATCAGAGGATGCTGAGCATGGTGGTTCAAGCCTGTAATCCCAGCCCTCTGGGAGGCAGAGGAGGGAAGACTGCTTAAGCTCAGAAGTTCAAGATCAGCCTGAGCAAGATTCTGTCTCTATTGAAAAGAGAAAAAGGCAAGAGGATTGCTTGATCCCAGGAGTTTAAGGTTGGTGTGAACTGTGATGATGCCATGGCACTCTACCCAGGTCAACAGAGTGAAACTATGTTTCAAAAAAATTAAATTAGATTAGATTACATTAAAATAAATGAATGAATAAATAGAAAAATTAACCAGGCATGGTGGTGGATGCCTCTTGTCCCAGCTACTTAGGAGGCTGAGGCAGAGGCAGGAGCATTGCTTGAGACTAGGAGTTTGAGGTTGCTATAAGCTATGCTAACATGGCACTCCAGCCTCACTCCAACAGAGACTCGGCATCAAAAAAAAAAAAAAAAAAAAAAAAAAAATTAGGCTGCCACATACACCAGGGCTGGTGAGTTTGAACCTAGCCTGGGACTGCCAAACAACAGTGACAACTACAAACAACAGCAACAAAAATAGCCGGGCACTGTGGTAGGTGCCTGTAGTCCCAGCTACTTGGGAGGCTGAGGCAAAAGAATGGCTTAAGCCCAAGAGTTTGAGGTTGCTATGAGTTGTGATGCTACAGCACTCTACCAAGGGTGACATACTGAGACTCTGTCTCAAAAAAATAAATGAATAAATAAATAAAAATAAAAAAAATAACCAGAAGACCAAGCCATAGTGGGCCTCTATCTCTACATGTCACTGATCCATTGGAACCAAGTGGACATCGCAGTTGCTAGATGGGACCTAGACTCCCCATGCACCAGTACTCATCGCACTGTACTGTCTCTCTAGGTGAGAGACACCTGCAGACACCTGAGTTTCCAATCTCTCATGTCACGCCTTTGAAAATTGTGTTGAAATAAGAAATACATGTAGGCCTATTGCTAAAGAATAAATCTCTTAATGGTTGTTCCACTAGCCAAAAGCACCAGGCCAAAGCTTTGAAATTACCACTTGTCAGAGTCTAAATTCTTAGGTAAAATCCATTGGCCTTTCATATTTTAAGCAATTCATCTAAGGGTTCTTCCTCAGAACCTTGTATGTTTTAAAGGATTTGCTCCTTTTTGTAGGTTAGGGGGATGTTTCATATTCTGATCATATCCTTTTCTATTTTATTATATAATTTGAACATATTAGAAACTCTTAGTCTAACTGGGTGAGGTAAACCAGCTTTCAGTAAATTAGCCTGAGCTCACTCAATACATGCTCTTTAATTGAATGACTTATCAAAAGTTTTTTCATTGCAACCCTATAGTGTTTTGTCCAGTTTGAGCTAGCTTTATAAGCTACAGACTGTAGTGTAGTCCTAGCTCAGATATTTTTTGTCCCTAGTCCAGAAAATTCTAGTTTGAAGCCTGTTCACTACCCAACCCCCTCCATTGTTTTTTGAGACAGGTTCTCTTTGTAGACCTAGAGTATGGTGGTGTCGCTGAGCTCACTGCAACCTCCAACCCCTGGGCTCAGTCTCCTGAGTAGCTGGGACAACAGATGCACACCACTATCCCTGTAATTTTTCTTGTATGTTGTAGAAACAAGGTCTCATTATTGCCCAGGCTGTTCTCAAACAAGCCCCCCATGTTCACCTCCCAGATTGCTAGGATTACAGGTGTGAGCCACTATGCCCCACCCCAACCCATTATTTAAACGTGAAGAATTCTTCCTTCAGATTGTTCCACCAGTCTTTGTTCCACTTTATTTTTTTCCCCTGTGAACCTATTTATTTATTTTTAGTTTAGTACAAGGATATAGATAATTCGGTTACATTGTTTGCATTTGTTAGGTACAGTCCGAGTTGTAGCTGTGCCCCTCACCCAGGAGGTGTGCCATATACACTTACTTACCTTGTGCCTGTTAGATGGGAACACACCAGTCTTCCTCCCTCTTCCCCCCTCCTATGTCCTCCTGCCCCCAACTTGAGTTTAATCGTGTTTTTCTCTTTGTTCCACTGTTTTTGTTTTTTTGAGACAGAGTCTTACTTTATCACCCTCGGTAGAGTGCCATGGCATCATAGCTCACAAAAACCTCAAACTTTTGGGCTCAAGAGATTCTCTTGCCTCAGCCTCCCTGGTAGCTGGGTGTGGTCTCACTCTTGTTCAGGCTGGTCTCTAACCTGTGAGCTCAAGCAATCTACCCACCTAACCTCCCAGAGTGCTGCGATTGTCATAAACCACCATGCACAGCCTCTTTCCTTCAGATATTTTGATGCAGATATTTACATTTTACTTACTATGTACCAGGCAAATGCTCTAAGTGCTTAAAACACATTAACTCATTTTATTATTTGATGAGGTAGATACTATTATTACTTTGTACAGATGAGCTTATGTAAGATCCTTTAGGAAAATATGTAGTGGAACCGCATTTTAAATCTGGGAAGTCTGAGTTCTAGCTGAAAACACTGGATATCATGGGAAGTGCATTGTGGCTATGAAATGAGAAATGAAAATTCAGAACACCAATCATCAGACCCATCCGTATTCAAAGAAGAGTTTAGCAAATGAACAAGTTTTATACATTTTAAGTGAAAAGAAAATGATTAAGATATATAGTTATCATTTTGTATGATTAAGCTAACCTTGATTCCAAGTGAATTAAATAAGGATCTTTCTTCTATTAAGGTAAGTACAACAAAGAGTTATGTCATAAAAAGGGTATGTTTTCTCATGAGAGAGAAGATAGCATTTAACATTAAAAATAACAGATTGGTCCTCTTAATAAATGGTGCTTGGACAATTGAATCTATATACAAAAAACTAAATCACATCACTTATTGCACACCTTGCACTAACCTAATGCAGAATGGATCAGGCAGGGTGTGGTGGCTCACACCTGTAATCCCAGCACTTAGGCTAACTCAGGCAGATCACTTGAGACTTGAGGTCAGGAGTTTTGAGACCAGTATGAGCAACAGTGAAACATCACCCACCCACCACCCACCCCCCACACACACACAAAATAGAAAAAAAAGCAGTTTCAGCCACTTGGGAAGCTGAGGCAGGAAGATCACTTGAGCTCAGGGGTTTGAGATTGCCATGGGCTATGACTGTGCCTCTGCACTCTACTTAGGCAACAGAAAGAGACCCTGTCGCAACTAAAAAAAAAAAAAAAAAAGATTATAGACCTACATGTAAAGCCCCAAACTATAAATTTCTACAAGAAAACACAGGAGAAAATCTAAGTGACCTTGGGTTTGGCAATGAGATTTTAGATATAACACCATACTCATGATCTATGGAAGAAAAACTTGCGAAGTTGGACTTTGTTAAAATTTTAAAACCTTGTTCTATGATACATATGTTAAGAGAATGAGAAAACAAAACATTTCCTGGGAGGAAATATTTTCAAGCCATATATCTGATAAAAGACTTGTATTCCAAATATGTAAAGAACTCCATTATTGTTAATAGTTCTGAAATGAGTATTTTTGCGCATATGTTTTGCTAAGCTTTTGACCATTAAAAAAATGAAATAGAGTTCTAGAAGGGTAATTACTAGGCCAGAGAATATGAACTATTGAAAGAATTTTAACTTTTAAAAAGTGGTAGTATTGGCTCGGCGCCTATGGCTCAACCGGCTAAGGCGCCAGCCACATACACCTGAGCTGGCGGGTTTGAATCCAGCCCGGACCGGCCAAACAACAATGACGGCTGCAACCAAAAAATGGCCGGGCGTTGTGGCGGGCGCCTGTGGTCCCAGCTACTTGGGAGGTGGAGGCAGGAGACTCATTGCAGCCCAGGAGTTGGAGGTTGCTGTGAGCTGTGATGCCATGGCACTCTACCCAGGGGGACAGCTTGAGGCTCTGTCTCAAAAAAAAAAAAGTGGTAGTATTTTATTTTTTGTGAGAAAATTATTCTATTTAATCCAAAAGAGGCAGAGGGAGTAAAGGAAGAACAAAGAACCTGAAAAGGAAATGAAGACACACAAAACAGACAGGCGACAAAAAGCAGAAACAGGACTTGGAAACCAATTCTCGTGTGGTCCTTCCTACAGGCCCAGAACTGCTCCGGGCACTTCACACATATCTTCACTTTATTCTACGACAACTCATGGAGGTGAGTACTATTAGATTATGTCTACTTTACAGATAAGGAGATTGAGGCATAGAAAGTATAGAAGATTTTTTTTTTAATTTGGCAAAGTCACATAGCTGGTAAGTAGCAGAGGGAGCATTTAAACACAATGTCTAGCCAGCCATCTATAATCTCTCAACTACCACACTATACCGTCACTGAAATCAATAAGCATTTGTCAAATGTTTACTATTCAGAAGACATTGTGTAAGATGTAACAAGAGAAATGAGAGAATTTTGCTCACAAAAACTCAGAATGTTATGGGAGAAACCTACAGCTAACTCAGATGGGAACAAAAAAGAAAAAATAATTTAGCTCAGGTTGGCTTGGTGCCTATAGCTCAGAGGCTAGGGCACTGGCCACATACACTGGAGCTGGCAGGTTCGAATTTGACCCGAGCCTGCCAAACAATAATGACAACTACAACCAAAAATAGCTGGGCATTGTGGTGGGCACCTGTAATCCCAGTTACTTGGAAGGCTGAGGCAAGAGAATTTGCTTAAGCCCAAGAATTTGAGGTTGCTGTGAGCTGTGATGCCACAGCACTCTACTGAGGGCAACATAGTGAGACTCTGTCTCAACAACAAAAAAATTTAGCCCAGGTTTAGTGAATCTCAGATGCCAAATGACAGTTAAGATTTCATTAGAATGTATAGGTGTGAAAATAGATAAACGTAAAAAACATTCAAAGGAGTATGAATTTTAGATAAATTGGTGATTAAAATAAGTGATCATTAAGTAAATCATCTTTAGACATCTTTTGACTTAAGATTAATTTATTTTATTGATAATCAGACAATTTTAGGCAACTGTGGTTGCCTAAGCAATTGTTTAAAAGGATTAATCTCAAGGGCTGGGTGCCCATGGCTCATGCCTATAATCCCAGCCCTCTGGAAGTCCAGAGATGGGCAGCTTGCTGAGCTCAGGAATCTGAGACCAACCTGAGCTAGAGCAAGACTCCCATCCCTAAAAATAGCCGGGCACCTGTAGTTCCAGGGAAGCTGAGGCAAAAGAAATGCTTTAAGCCCAACAGTTTAAGGTTGCTCTGAGCTAAGACACTGTGGCACTGTATCCAGGGCAATAACTGTCTCAAAAAAAAAGGACTGGTCTCAAATGAAATCCTTATTGAGGATATATTGAGATGGATAAAAGTTCTCTGTGCCAGAGAGCTGCAGGTCAAGATCGCTGGAAGCGCTAGTTAAACATGTAGTTGTAGGTCCCACTCCCAGAATTTCTAATTCAGAGGTTTGGGGTGTGATCAGAGAATGTCTAGTTCTAACAAGTTCCCTGGTGACACTGATGCTGCCTGTAGGGAACAACACTTAGAGAACCACTGCTCTAGGGGAATCACAAACTAACTGAAAAGGAAGTTGGTATTTGGGAGGCCTGCAGAGCTGAGTTTGTAACGGAAGGAATTTGTAAAGGAAGGCCAAGGGGGAAAGGGATTCTGGGTGAACTTTAGCTTTTGCAAAAGCAGAGACTGGGAAGGCCAGTGATTTAGGATGTTGGGAAACTAAAGACACCTCCTGGGAGACCCGAAAGGAAAAGCAACCATTGCCTGCCAGGCTAAGGAGTTCAACTCACTATAGTCCTTGGGGATTGAAGGATTTAATCAAGACAAAGGGAAAACCATAATAATTTTACCACAGTGCTCCTTTGACACCCATAAAAGTTAGTGATACTCGCTGCATTCTTTAAAAAAATGAGAAAACTGGAACTTAAAAAGTGCAACAATTCTATAAGCAATTATTTCTAAGTGATCTATTCCCAGACCAAAGTCTGAAGTGGGCTGCATCTTTGGTGCAAAGGGACTTTTATTAGATATTTTATATTAGAAACTCAAGCCAAATTTACTTAATACCATAAAAATATTTAAAAGTTTTTAAATATGTCCTTCTTTTCTTGTTGTAACTACCTGGGAAGGAAATATAGTTGATTTCCTAGGCAGATTTTGACACTTAAAAAATACATAAGCCCAAAGGGTAGGAATTTTCATTACTTAGGTTTACTTATAGTAAATCAAATGGCTGTTGTGTATATGTTATACAGCAGACTTTGTTCCATAATAAGAAACAAAAGAACATTGTAAATGGATATTAAATAATACTTCAAATATATTTAGATTTTAGAAGATAATTAAAGCCAGCACATTAATAATGTACAGTAATAATCTGAGACATAAGTTGATAAATACTTCAGCACAAAAAGACAGATAAAGCTAAGACTTTGAATAACTAAGAATAAAAACAAATAATAATAATTTAAAGAACATTCATGTTCTAATAGAACTGTGAAACAAGAGGGATTTGTGTCTATTAGTCAAAAGCTAATTAGTAATTCAACAATGATGCCAGCCAACCATCTGTGTTGCATGCTTAGCCTGGACAGGCACCAGGTGTAACCAACTAAAAGTGTGTCTTAAGAGTGGCATTCCACGAAACTTGTAGTTTCCAGAACATTTTATAACTACAGGTGGGAACATCTAACGCACATGAACACCAGGTGGAAGGGAAAATGCTCTTCATAACACAAGAGGTAAATACCCCAAACCAAAAACAGTTAATGACAATCCATGTGAACATCAAGTGAACTGGCATGGAGGGACAAGTCACTTTTGCATACAAAAGTTTCCCCTTAAAGCAAGTAGCTTAATTCTAAAAATCTAGAGAAGACTTGATTTAAAAAAAATAAGGAAAAGAGATTTAGTATAATAAATGCTGACCAATTGCCAAAAACTTAATTTTCTCTTTCTTCAAATTATATCTATCAACATAAACTTTTTCAAGTAAGAACTCTTTTATCTATTTAAAAATGCAAAATTCAATAAGATATAGTCAAGAAATACCAGTATTTCCAATCCATTTTAGCTTTGTTCCCAGTCCCTGTCTCTGTCTTTCTCTCAGTCTCTCAATCTCTCTTTTTCCGCTATGTGTCTCTTTTTCCAGGCATAGAATGGGGGGAAATGACCTTTTGCCCCTGGAGGATAAATGTGAGTTTGTTCATTGAAAGACTTTGAAGAACTGTTCATGATAATCGTGAAGTTTATTATAGCAGGTTCTCAACCATACCTGTTGTGAGCAGACACTCGTTATCTGCCTTAGTCTTTCATCCTTCCTGCCAAGCATTTACTAGAACAACTGACCCAC